>JAQQSW010003941.1:0-14565 GCA_028646575.1 Pseudocheirus occidentalis
TTTAATGTGTTGTTTTCTTCAGTCAGGTTGTTGACTCTCTTTTCGTGATTTTCTTGCATCATTCTCATTTCTCTTCCCAATTTTTCGTCCACTTCTCTCATTTGTTTTTCAAAGTCTTTTTTCAGTTGATCTATAACTGCTAGGCATTCTTCAAGTGTCTTGGAAGCAATGTGGGAGTTCTGACTGTGTTGTCTTCCTCCTGTTCCATGCTTTGATCCTTTTTGTCCACAAAAAAGGATTCTAGAGTTTTATTGCTGTTCTTATTTTGCTTCCTTTTCCTCATGCTGGCCAGTCAATTAATTGTTTTTTTTTTTTTTAGCTTTGTCAAACTCTGCTTTCAGGAGGGAAAGTTCTGTTCCAAATTGCTGGGGTTTTCCCTGCTGCCGGAGCTATTCGGGGGGTGTTGCAGGCCCCCCCAGCTTTGGCTTGCTGCGAGTGCACACCAGGACCACCACCCTATACCACAATCTGAATCCAGGCAGCTCAACGCAAGAGCACTTGGCCCTGATCAATCAGCTCAGCCCCGCTGTGGGGTCCACAGGCCAGGGGCTCTGAAGCAGCCCAGTAGGGCAGCCACAGGTTACAGCAGTTTCTTCCCTTCCCCCAATGCTTCCTTGCCCTGGGGGCAGATTGGTGTAACTGCTTTTCCTCCCCCAAATTAAGTTTCAAAGTTCCACTTTCACTGGAAGAGTGTGCTGTAGGGAGCCAAGATGGCAGTGTTGAAGCAGTAAGGTTTGGCAGCTCCCACACAGCCACCCTAAATCCCATAAAATATGACCCCAGACAAATTCTAGGATCCTCAAACTCACAAAAATACAGAAAAAACATCTTGCGCTGAAGGCAGCTTGTCAGCAGGGGCTCATCATGGCAGCCTGGGAGCTGAGGCCAGCCCAGCCTGAAATGAAAACATGGCCAGGCCCCAGGATGGCCGGTAGGAGCTGAGCCGAGCTGCAGCCAATCTACAAGAGGGAAAATCTACTGCACCTCGAGAAACTCTGCATCTACCAAGGTGTGAAAAATAATGATCAGAGAAAGGCAGCTCCGCAGGAGGGGCTCAGCATGCCAGCTGGGAGCTGAGACGAGACCAGCCCAGCAACGAGACCAGCCCAGCTGAGACAAAACCGAGGCCAGGCCCCAGGGCAGTAGGAAGGAGCTGAGCCTCCTAAGTTGAGGATGAGTCTACTTCAGAGAACATCTACCGCACCTGAAGGGATCTTCACATCTAGCAAGCCAGGATTAAAGAATGTCAGTGAAAGTGGAAATTTGAAACTTAATTTGGGGGTGGAACTTCTGAAAAAATTCTCAGAGGTGCGCAAAATTCCACTTCCCCAAAACTGGGAAGCCTGAAGCTCTCACTTTTTAAATGTTTCTTTACCAGATCTTATAGAAATTCCAATTTGCCTAAATGCCAATTAGTATAATAAATTCTGACTTATCTTAGCACTAGGTTATGAGTGGTACTAATTCCTTCTACATATTTCCTGAAAATGACCAGAATAAGTTCAAATTGATTTTTAGTAGCATTCTAATACACAAGATTTTTTTTTCTAGGCAGGGAATGGTTAATTGTTTATTTGTTTACCTTTTCAATCTAAGGGGAAAGTTCCAGTCTTATCTCTTATCACCCCCTTGTCACTCCACTTGGCCAGAGTGGAATGAAGGGAAGATTTTTAAACCTTTAAAAATCTTACAACTCCTTGTTCACACTTTTCTTACAGAATGACGAATGACTCACACTCACATAAAGACCTAAAGACAAAGCAGACAGACACAAAAAACAGAATGGATCTAAAAACCTCACATAGAATTTATAGGAGATCTCCTGAAAAAATTTAATGGTTGCTAGCTCTCCAGATAATAATGGAAGCCATGTCAGACTTACTTGATAATATTAGAAACAACTGTATCACACTGAAGTGTTCAAGCCACCCTGGCACTTTTATTCTTGATGTTAAACATATCATTAATATATACCATAGAAAAACAGCAGAAATTGGGAAATGTTGGAGTCCCTTCTTCACTGACTTCTCCAGTGTTTTTTCTAATGCACAAGGGCTCATTTGTATTTTGGCTTATTTGTGCAAAGCTTTCCTTGTCCTCTTTGGCCACAGGGATCTTGCTCCGGGCATGGTGAGCACAATTAGAGATATTTAAATAGGCCTCCTCTGTATAGCTCAATTGTTGGGCTGTATCAGCAGGAGGAGCAGTGCCTGAAAGTTGTTGAAACACCATTTGCATATGCGCACCAGATGTTAATTCAGCAGTGCAGAGGTGGCATTGCTCAGTGTATTCCATGGTCTAAAAAACTGCCTGCCCTGGGGTCTATGTTGCTCTGGCCAATGCCTTCCAATCTTTGGGACACAGAATGGACTTTGAGATATTTTCCAGTTGGTATAAGAATTCCCAGCTGCCTATCATATCCTCTTTTTCTCCTGCCCTCTCTAGTGTTCTCTTTAATGCAGAGCATGGGCACAGGACACCTGAGGGAACTCTAGTATCGATTTTTTTTATTTTGAGCCATAGTTCCCTTTTCCATGTCCCTAGGCTGAAAACCTGCCTCTATTTTACATGCACTCTCCTCAGGCAGCCTTCTTGGTACTACTTTCTCTTCTCTTGTGAGCAAGCTTTCACTGTCATCCCTTCCTCCTTTCTGTTGATTCACCTGACTTTTCCCCAACTCTGTTTTATCAAGCTGCTTCAGCTCTTCTCTTTTGCCTAACTCTGTAATCCCAGGGTCTCTGCAAGCGGGTGTGGGTGGCTGGAACCACTCTCCTTCTCTCTCTCCAGGGGCGAATCCCTCCTTAGGCCTTCACTAGTAAGGGCTGGGCCTGTTTGAATACAGGCGGGGAACATAGGAACCTCCCTTCTCTCCCCTGCAAAGGCATCTTTTACTGAGTGGTAAGTTGTGAAATCACTGCCCCAGACTTCCTCGTCGTCGGGACAGGCCCTGTAAGCCTCTCTTTCCCCTGGTATTATTTTGTACCATCTTTACTCACCACTTTCCCATCCTCTCTGCCAATTCCCAGATCCTGCACAGTTACTTGGGAATCCTCTCCTGGAGCCTCCTTGCAAATAGAGGTGTTTGTACCCATCTCTTTCAGGGCTCACTGGCATGATTCTGCGGTCCTTCTTTCAGCCCCAAGGGTTCTTTTATCTATTCTGCCCGTTGTAGTGTCAGTCTCTTTAACTCAGGAGCAAGGGCCAGCCTTATGCTGTATTCTCAGGAGGGACTGAAGAGACCAGAGGCTAGAGAGAAGGTACAGCAGCTGTCCTTTATTGTATTGTAGTGTCCTCTTTAAATACCCTAGAGCCCTAGAGGTAGCATGATTCTCTTGTGCATTGGAGGAATGACCAATGGAGCAGAGACCAAGCCAGCTGCCTCAGCTGCTTCTCATCAGGCGAGTGGTTTCATGAGAAACTTCCCCGTGAGCTTAGCAACTGGGCTGTGACCCTCAGCACCACAGGTGCTTTTAGACTCACACTGATTCCTACAATATATGTAATGAATTTTATTTATATATTGTGAAATAATTTTTTTCGTTTTTTTATTATTTATTTAGTATTTTACTTTCTCCCAATTACATGTAAAAACAATTTTTAACATTCGTTTAAAAAAATTTGAATTTTAAATTCTTTTCCTCTGTCCCTTCTTTCCTCTCTCATAAAGAAGGTAAGCAATTTGATATATAGATCATACATATACAGTTATAAAAAACATATTTTCATATTAGTCATATTGTGAAAGAAAACAGACCCCCCAAAAGAAGAAAAATAAAGAATTTTAAAATTATATACTTTGATCTGTATTTAGACTCAGTCAGTTTTTTCTCTGTGCATGGATAGCATTTTTCATTATAAATCCTTCAAATGTCTTGATCACTGTGCTGTTGAGAAAAGCTAAGTCATTCACAGCCAATTATTGTACAACCTTGCTGTTACTCTATACAATTTTCTCCTGATTCTGCTAATTTTATTTTGTATCAGTTCATGTATTTCTTTCCAGGTTTTTCTGAGAGCATCTTGCTTGTCATTTTTTTATAGCACAGTAGCATTACATCCCATTCGTATACCAAAACTTGTTCAGCCATTCCTTATTTGATGGAATCCATCCCCTCAACTAACGATTCTTTGCCATCATTAAAAGAGTTGCTCTAAGTATTTTGTACACATAGGTAATTTTCCTTTCTCCTTTTTCATCTTTTTGTGATACAGGCTGAATAGTGCTATTGCTTGGTCAAAAAGTATGCCTGGTTTTATAGCTCTTTGGCCATAGTTCCAGATTGCCTTACATAATGGTTGTATCAATTCACAACTCCACCAACAGTGCATTAGTGTCTCAATTTTCCCACATCACCTCCAATATTTTCCATTTTCCTTTTTTTCAGATTAGACAGTCTGATAGGTATGGGGTGGTACCTTAGAACTGTTTTAATTTGTATTTTTTTAAATCAGTAGTGGCAGCATTTTTTCATATGCCTATAAATAGCTTTGATTTCTTCATCTGAAAACTATTCATATTCTTTGACATCATTTAGTTGGAGAATGGCTCTTATTTTTTTAAAATAAATATATAAATTTAAGTCAGTTCTCCATATATTTGAGAAACGAGGCTTTTATAAGAGAAAGTTGCTATTAATTTTTTCATCATTATGATTACTTAGTTTATTTCTATCTTATTCCCACCACACTCCCATTTATCCTCCTTTCTCTTTAATTCCCCTTGTCTGTTTTCAAAAGTATTTTGCTTCCAACTACTGCCTTCCCCAACCAATCCTCCCTTCTATCAGCCCCCTCCCACCTCGCTTATCCCCTTTCTCTCCTACTTTCTTGTAGGGCAAGATAGATTTTTATAACCAACTAGCTGTATGTGTTATACCTCTGTGAGCCAATTCTGCTAAAAGTAAGGTTCAAACACTCCCTATCATCTTCCCCGGCTTTCTCTCCACTGTAAAAACTTTCATGCCTCTTTTATGTGACATAATTTACCCCATTCTACCTCTCTTTCCCCCTTCTCCCAGTGCATTTCTCTTTCTCATCCCTTGATTTTATTTTTTTAGATAATTACCCCGTCATATTCAACTTACACACATACCCTCTGTCTACATATACTCCTTTTAACTGCCCTAATAGTGAGAAAGTCATTATGAGTTACAAGTATTGTCTTCCCATATAGGAATGTGAACAGTTTAACCTTATTGAATCTCTTATGATTTCTCTTTCCTGTTTATCTTTTTATGCTTCTTTGAATCTTTTATTTGAAAGTTAAATTTTCTATTCAGCTCTGGTTTTTTTTATCAGGAGTTGCTTGAATGCCCTCTATTTCAATGAATAGCCATTTCTCTCCCTGAAGGATTATACTTGAGTTTTCTAGGTAGGTGATTCTTGGTTATTATGCTGCCTCCTTCTCCCTCCAGGATATCATATTCCATGTCCTCTATCTTTTAATATAGAAGCTACTTGGGGCAGCTAGGCAGCACAGTGAATAGAGCACCAGCCCTGGAGTCAGGAGGACCTGAGTTCAAATCTGGCCTTAGACACTTGACACACTTAGTAGCTATGTGACCTTGGGCAAGTCACTTAACCCCAACTGCCCTCCAAAAAAGCAAAAAAAGAGTGTATATTGCATATATATATATATATATATATACATACATATATATATGTATATATAAGCTGCTAAATCTTGTTTTATCCTGACTCTGACTCTATGATATTTGAATAGTTTCTGGGTGCTTACAATATTTTCTCCTTGACCTGGGAACTAATCGTTTTCATCCTGGAATCTCTTTTAGTAGGTGATCAGAGGATTCTTTTAATTGTTATTTTACCCTTTGGTTCTAGAACCTCAGGACACTTTTCCTTGATAATTTCTTGAAAGATGATGTCTATGTTCTTTTTTTGATCATGGCTTTCAGGTCACCCAATAATTCTTAAATGTTCTGTCCTGGATTTTCTAGACCAGTTGTTTTTCCAATGAGATATTTCACATTTCCTTCTATTTCTTCATTCTTTTGGTTTTGTTTTATTGTTTCTTGATTTCTCTTGAAGTCATTAGCTTCTACTTGCTCAATTTTAATTAAAATTGTTTGGAGGGGAATTTAGGAAGGCTCAGGCAAGTTCTTCCCTTTTCTCCCTCATCTTGACTCTGCCCCACAAAAGATTTAATTTTATAATATTTGCTTTTATAAACAATAACAATAATATACACACATGTTTATATATATGTGTATGTATATGAGTGTATATATGTATGTATATATACATGTACACATATGTATATGTGCATGTAGGTATGTATTTTGTATATATTATGTGATTGGGAACAACCATCTGGGTCTTGATTAAGCCCAATGTCATAAGCAGGCAGGAGCAGCTGAAGACTCTTCTGGATGAGAAGCCACATGGTACAGAGGAAAAATTAGTTTGAAGTGAAAATAGTTCAGAATCCAAAATATTTGGAGTCTGAAGAGCAGGGTTTAAGTCCTATCTCTTTGCTTACTCCTGGTATGATATAGGGCCAGTCAATTAATCTCTTTGGGCTTTAGTTTCCTTATATGTAAAAGAAAGGGAATGATTGGACTAGATATCCTCCAAGGTTCCTTCTAGATCAAACCCTATTATCCTAGGAAGAATTTTTTGGCCACAGTAAACTTTTTTTAAAAATCATTTTTAAAATGGAAAGAAAACATGAAAATCTTTTCTCAACTGTGGAGAAAAGAAAAATTTCATTGTCTATCAAACAATCTTGGACTTCAGTATCTCAAACATGAGTAATAATGTCCCAAAGTACTCTGCCCTAGACAGACACCTGAAATATTGTTCTTAGATCTGGAAATATAATGACAGGTTTTGGAAAAAACATTGAAAAATTTCCTCCATAAAATCCTATCCCTATTGCTACCTGTATAATGCCTCAATTAAAGACTAGACATGCCCCTTCATTCTTAAAGATGATGCTGGGGTGCACAAGTTGGGAAAGCATTCAGTACGGTCCTAGAAATATGTTTGCTCGTATGATGTTCAAAAAGTTAGACATAATTTCTGGGTAATTAATCACTTTATTAATAATGTTAGAATGTTACTCTTTTTTTTTGAGGGGAGAAGGCAAGGCATTTGGAGTTGAATGACTTGCCCAAGGTCACCCAGCTAGTAAGTGTCAAGTGTCTGAGGCTGGATTTGAACTCAGGTCCTCCTGACTCCAGGGCTGGTGCTCTACTCATTGCACCACCTAGATGCCCCCTAGAATTTTATTAATAAAAAAGTCAGTGGGACTTTTGAATGCCAAAGATCATCATAGCAGTGGGCTCCCAGCTTATATGCCCTTGGATAAAGGGGTCTTCTGGAGGGTGGCAATCAAACCTCATTGGTTATCAATTAATGAGAGAATGACTATTACAATGAGAGGTAGACCTATTCTGATGAAGGGCTTGGGGGTGAAACTTTGATTATATCATTAACTTCTGAATTACTCCCAGTCTTGGGCAATCTAATCAAATAAGTTATTCCCCCAAACCTCAATAGAACACAATGGGCTTTCCCACCTTAGATTAAATTCCTTGTGAGGTTGGCTGGGGCCTAATCACAATTTAACAGAAAATTAACTAAACCTTTAGAGACTGAGCTTTAAAATGAGAACTTTTGAAAAAGGGGGAACCCTGGATATTCCCAAATCATTGATTATTAATAATCATTTCTCTCACTAGTCAGTGACAAGACTAGGTAAGTATAAAGAAGATCATCACCAGAAGGTTGATTGCTCAGTGAAAAATAGTTTGGCCTTGAAATCCTTGAAGTATCTACAAATACAAAACAACTTTCAGTCCTGTGAAGCACCCTTCCACTTCCAAACTGACAGTGTCAGAAAAGGTCAGAGAATGCTAATAATTAGGGTTAGAGTCAATAAACAGTACTTTAACCATTTGTGCTGTTGAGTGCCAGACCTAATTCAGAATGGTCTGGAGCTTCAAGTTTGGAGTTAAAACAAGTTGAGACATTTGTAGGCAATCTGCTTGGTTGGTTGACTGGTTATTGTCCTTCATTCCTGAAGAGGACCAACATGACATCACTATGTTGGGTTCAAGGTACAGTGTGTCCTACTGTGACTGATCAGACCAATACACGCTCAGAAAACTCTACCACGGATCAGTCACAAAGAGTCCATATGAATATTTGGAGTGAAGAGTCTCTAAATTTGCACATCCAATGTTTCTTTTGATTTATTGTAATTTTGCTTTGCTTATAGAGCACAATGCCTTCTTTGATGTGGGCATGCCATGCTTGGAGGTCCTGTGCCTGCGTTTCCCATGTTTTACAATGAAGCCCAAAGTTCTTCAGAGAGACCTGGAGAGTATCCTTGTATTACCTTCTGACTTCCATGTGATTTTTTTGCTTTGTGTGAGTTCTTTGTAAAATAGTCTTTCGGGGAGACAGAGCCAAGATGACAGAGAAGAGGCAGGGACTTTTTCTGAGGTCCCCCCAAAACCTTTTAGAACATCTTTAAATAATGCCTTAAAAAATTCTGGAGCAGCAAAACCCACAAAAGGATGGAGTAGAATAATTTTCCAGCTGAAGACAATTTAGAAAGTAGGCAGGAAAGGGTGGTCACACCAGGGTGAGAGAAGAGTGTAGTCCAATGTCTACCACACCAGCTCAGACTAGACCCCAACAAACCAGGAACAGGCCTTGGGAGTGACAGAATTGGCAGTGGCAGCAGTTGTTTCCAGGCCTCTCAGCCCACAGATGGTTAGGGAGCTGGAAAATTAGTCAGAAGGAGATTACTGAGGGTACTTTTACTATCAGGATTCTGTTACTTTGCTCCTACTCAGATTTAGGTTGCAGTCCTGGGTGGTAATCCCAGGTCAAAGAGGTACACTAGCACACCAAAGGTTGCAGCCACAGTAGAGCTGGGCAGAAAAGTCCCAGAGCATAAGACAGTGATTGTAGTTACTCAAAGATAAGAGTACAGGCCAGATGAGTAATAAACACATCTCTCCTTAGATCATACCACCTTGGGAGAACTCAAAACGTATAAGTCCCTAGAAGTATCTCTGAAAATAGGTACACAAAACTCTGAAAGTTTGGGAGAGTGTGCCCTCAAAGCAGAGCCACCCTTTAGCAAAGAGTTAAAAATCAAGAAATAGGTTGGAAAAATGAGCAATCAACAGAAAAAAATTTGACTATAGAAAGTTATTATGGTGACAAGGAAGATTAAAACATATATCCAAAGCCTCTAAGAAAAATATGAATTGGTCTCAGGCCATGGAAGAGCTCAAAAAGGATTTTGAAAATCAAGTAAGAGAAGTAGAGGAAAATGGGAAGAGAAATAAGAATAATGCAAGAAAATCATGAAAAGAGAGTCAACAGCTTGGAAGAGGAGCACAAAAAAATATTGAAGAAAATAATAGCTTAAAAAACACACTAGGTCAAATGGTAAAAGAGGTATAAAAGTCCAATGAGGAAAAGAATACTTTGAAAAGAAAATTAGCCAAATGGGAAAAGAGGTACAAAAATTCACTAAAAAAAAAACTTAGAAAGTAGAATTAGTCAGATGGAAAAGAAGGTACAAAAGCTCACTATAGAAAAAAGTCCCTTAAAAATTAGAATTGAGAAGCTAATGACTCTGTGAGAAATCAAGAAACAATAAAACAACACCAAAGAAATGAAAAAATAGAAGGAAATGTGAATTATGTCATCAGAAAAACAACTGGCCTGGAATATATCCAGGAGAGAACATTTAAGAATTATTGGGTGACTTGAAAGCCATGATCAAAAAAAGAACCTAGACATCATCTTTCAAGAAATTATCAAGGAAAATTGCCCTGAGATTCTAGAAACAAAAGATAAAATAGCAATTGAAAGAATCCACTAATCACCCACTAAAAGTGATCCCAATATTAAAAATCCTAGGAATATTATAGCCAAATGCTGGAATTCTCAGGTCAAGGAGAAAATATTGCAAGCACCCAGAAAGAAACAAGTCAAGTATCATGGAGCCACAGTCAGGATAACACAAGCTTTAGCAGCTTCTACATTAAAGATCAGAGGGCAAGGAATATGATGTTCTGGAAGGCAAAGGAGGTAGGATAACAACCAAGAATCACCTACCCAGCAAACCCAAGTATAATCCTTTAGGGAGAAAAATGAATATTCAATGAAATAGAGGACTTTCAAACATTCCTGATGAAAAGACCAGAGCTGAAGAGAAAATCCAACCTTTCAGATACGAGACTCAAGAGAAACATAAACAGTTAAACAGGAAAGGAAAATCATAAGGGACTTAATAAGTTTAAACTGTTTACATTCTTATATGGGAAGATGATACTTTAACTCATAGTAGCTTTTTCATTATTAGGGCAGTTAGAAGGAGTATACAGAGGCAGAAGGCATGGTTGTGAATAGAATATAAATGGATGATATCTAAAAAACTAAGGGGTGAGAAAGAGGAATGCACTGGGAGAAAGAGAGAGGTAGAATGGGGTAAATTTTCTCACATAAAATAGAAAAAAAAGCTTTTATAGTGGAGGGGAAGCTGGGGAGGTGGTGGGGAACACCTAAAACTTTCTATTATCAGAAATGACTCAAAGAAGAAATAACATATACACTAAATTGGGCAGAAAAATATTTTACCCTACAAGAAAGTAAGAGGGGAAGGGAATAAGGGGAAGGGGATGATAGAAGAGAGGGTGGATTGGGGGAAGCGATAGAAGAAAAACACTTTTGATGAGGGGCAGGGTAAAAGGAGAAAGGATAGATTAAACAGGGAAGAAATAGGATGGAGAGAAATATAGTTAGCAATCATTACTGTGAAAACAATTTTAAAGCAAGTTTCTCTGATAAAAGCCTCGTTTCTCAAATATATGGAAAGCTGAGTCAACTTTCTAACAATACAAGTCATTACCCAATTGATAAATGAGCAAAAGATATGAGCAATAAATTTTTCAGATGAAGTCATCAAAACTATCTACAGTCATATGCAAGAATGCTCTAAATCACTATTGATTAGAGAAATGCAAATTAAAACAGTTCTGAGCTACTACCTCATAACTATTAGGTTGACTAATATAACAGAAAAGGAAAATGACAAATGTTGAAGGGGATGTTGGAAAATTGAGACATTAAGGCATTGTTAGTGGAGTTGTGAACTGATTCAATCTTTCTGTAGAGCAGTGGTTCTCAACCTGTGGATTGTGACCCCTTTAGGGGTTGAATGACCCTTTCACAGGGGTCCCAGGGGTTGCCTAAGACCATCAGAAAACACATATTTCCAATGGTCTTAGGAACTGAGACACTGCTCCTCTATCCATCTCCAGGCGGATCCACCCACATGCAGATGTGCCCACATACGAGTATTAAAGGGTCATGGCATTAGGAAGATTGAGAACCACTGTTGTAGAGCAATTTGGAACTATGCCAAAAGGATTGAAAAGCCATTATACCCTTTGACCTTTTACCACTACTAGGTCTGTATTCCAAAAGAGATTTAAAAACAAAAGGACCTATATATAAAGGACCTATATGTACCAAAATATTTATAGCAGCTCTTTTCTGGTGGCAAAGAATTGGAAATTAGGGGATGCCCATCAATTGGGGAATGGCTGCACAAGTTGTGGTTTATGAGTGTCGTGGAATACTATTGTGATATAAGAAATGTTAAGCAGGATGGTTTCAGAACAAACCTGGAAAACCTTGTTTGAACTCATGCTTAGTGAAATGACTAGAACTAGGAGAACATTGCACATAGTAACAGCAATACTGTAGGATGATCAGTTGTGAATGACTTAGCTATCCTCAGGAATACAATGATCCAAGATAATTCTGAAGCACTTATAATGAAAAAAGCTATCCATCCCCAGAGAAGAAACTGTTTGAGTCTGAATGCAGATCAAAGCATACTATTTTTAACTCTTATTTTTCTTTCTTTTTTCTTCTTTCTTTGTATTTTCTCTCACAACATGACTAATATAGAAATATGTTTTTCATAACTGCACATGTATAATCTACATAAAATTGCCTGCCTTTTCAATGAGAGGGGTGGGCAGGGAGGGAGAGAGGGAGAGAATTTGGAACTCAAAATTTTAAAAACCAATGCTAAAAATGGTTTTTTACATGCAATTGGGGAAAATAAAATACTGAATAAATAATCAAAGAAAGAAAGCAAAACAGTAGTCTTTTAAACATCTATTTAGCATTCAAACAATGTTGCTAGCCCACCTGGAGTTGCACTCTCTGCAGTACAATTTGGATGTTTGGCAGTTTAGCTCGAGAAAGGACTTTAGTGTCAGGTACTTTATTTTGCCAGGTGATCTTCTGAATCTTCCTATGACAATTCAAATGGAAGTGATTCAATTTCCTGGCATAGAGCTGGTGTACTATCCAGGTTTCATAGGCATACAATAATGAGGTGAGTACAACAGTTCTGTAGACTTTCAGTTTGGCAGGCAGCCTAAAACCCCTTTTGTCCCATACTTTTCTTTGGAGCCTCCCAAACACTGAGCTAGTTCTGCTAGGGTATGCATCGACCTCATTATCTATGTGTACATCCCTGGAAAGTATACTGCCAAGACAAATACATTTATCTACAACATTCAAAATTTCTCCATTTGCTGTAACTGATAGTTCCACATATGGATGGTGTGTGGTGCTGATTATTGGAGAACAACAAGATTGTTGGAGATTGTTGGGTTTTTTTTAGTGTTAACTGTCAGGTCAAAATTAGCACAAGCAGCAGAGAATCAATCCACATTCGGTTGCATTTCAGCCTCAGGACCCCATTAAGTCCACAATCACCTGCAAAATGTTGACCACTAATTCTCCTTCCCTTAGTCTTGGTTTGTAGCTTTTTCAAGTTAAATAATTTATCTTCAGTGTGAACTGGGATATTCTCAATCCAGGTCTAGTGCTGCCTCCTGGTGATTCACCTATTGGCCACTAGATACTATATTGCCGACAATTTGGAAAGGCCTTATCAGTTCCCTATTATAGTAAGCAAAGGGCTATGATGGGCCAGCTTGTGCTTCTGTGGGTACCGCTGCCTACTGTGCTGGAGCTGCTGAGGACTGTGATGCTGCCCATTCTGCTGCTGTTGTTTGTGCTAACCCTGTTGCCCACCGCCAATGGGTCTTACAATCCTGGCCTCCAGGAATGGGGGTGGGGTGAATGCCTCCCACTGTTGGGGCTGATGTCTCCTCATGTCAGGACCTTGTGTCGTCTCCCAGTGCTGGACCAAGCACTATAAGTGATACTGCTGTGGAGGTCTGAGTGTTGGCCTTCTGTGCCCAGATGAACATTGCTGGGACTTGTGTTAGGGCTCACTCCTTGGGGGGCTTTAACCCAACTCTCACTAGAAGTTCTAGTGAGAAAGAATTTCTGTTCATAGATGAGAGAGAGAAAGCTATCTTTCAGCAAATCGGTGGGGTTACATTTGGCACATTTGTCTATATCCCCAGTTTCAGAAAATTCTCTGAGCTCCTAGGTATGATTAAAAATGAATTTTTAAGTGCCTTCCCAGCATCTTGTAACAAAATCTATGTGGCATAATTCTCAATGGTTATCCAAATGCCATATGAAAAGTCTCAAGCCGTTCCTTCTACACGGTTGCTGACAATTCCCAAATCTGCCTTTAGGGAGGATCTAGGCCTAACACAGCTAGCAGGCCTGTAGATAACTGCTCTCCTCCATCCCTCCAAAATCCCCCACCCCACTACATAGAAACTGCACAAATTCAACAAATGATAGTTCATAACATCAGTTCTCCTTCAAGGAACAGTTATTAAAGCCACTGAGCACACTCACAACTATCTCTATTTGTTGAATGCCCATAGCTCTCTAATGTCCCAGGGGAAATGGGAGGGGTTGAGCCTGGCATCTGCCCAGGGCACACCTTCTCTTCTATCCTCTTCCTTCACATCAATGAGGCCACTCTGGTCCAAGACTGCCACCTATTGCCAATTGTAGATCTGACTTGATTCAGGTTACTCTGGTGCTTCAGGTTCAGTTAGGGATACAAACAGAGACTGGATCTGAAACTTCTCTGGTGTGTCAGGAACTATCTTCTATCAAGAAATGTTGGTATCTTCTCCACATCCTATTGTATTAGGGTATTGTCTGGCTCAGAGGGTGTCTAACACATGGCCATACTACCCACGGTACTCCCAAGTACCCCCCAACCAGATTAAAATATAATTGGAAAATGTTTAACAAATTAATTAAAAGCATAATAGAATGTTAATATGTGTTTTTTTGTTTTTTGTTTTTTGTTTTCTGGAGGGCAGTTGGGGTTAAGTGACTTGCCCAAGGTCACACGGCTAGATTTGGTGTTAAGTGTCTGAGGCCGGATTTGAACTCAGGTCCTCCTGACTCCAGGGCCGGTGCTCTATTCACTGTGCCACCTAGCCGCCCCAATATGTGTTTTTCTAAGCCAATCTGTGGCCTGCAGGGATCCTCACATGTGGTTTAGTGGTCCTCATTTCTATTTGGATTTGACACCATTGGTCTAGTGCACTGACAAGTTAAGTGATTTGCCCTTGGTTATACAACTAGTAGTAACAACAATAAACATAATAGCTT
>JAQQSW010003942.1:0-14564 GCA_028646575.1 Pseudocheirus occidentalis
ACTTTTTAAGGCATTCTTCTCCTCATTGGCTTTTTGGGCCTCTTTCGCCATTTGAGTTAACCTTTTTTTTATGGTATTATTTTCTTCAGTCAGGTTGTTGACTCTCTTTTCATGATTTTCTTGCATCATTCTCATTTCTCTTTCTAATGTTCTTTACACTTCTCTTATTTGGTTTTCAAAATCCTTCTTAAGCTTATCTATTGCTTATAGGTAGTCTTCATGTTTCTTGGAAGCTTTTGATGTGGGAGTTCTGACTGTGTTGTCTTCCTCCTGTTACATGCTTTGAAACTTTTTGTCCCTAAAGAAGCAATCTAAAGTTCATTTGCTGTTCTTACTTTGCTTCCTTTGCCTGCTCATGTTGGCCAGTCAGTTACTTGGTTTTTTAACTCTGTGGAACTCTGCTTCCAGAGGGGAAAGCTCTGTCCCAAATTGCAGGTGCTAGAGCTATTGGGAGGCTGCTGCAGCCCCCACCAGCTTTGTCTCACTGAAAACGCATCCCAGGACCACCATCCAAGACCACGATCCAGATCCAGACTACTCAACACAAGAGCACTTTGCTTCTGAATGATAGCTTGGCCCCCGCTGCAGTCCGCAGGGCAGGAGCTCTGAAGCAGCCACGTGGAGGCGGCTGCAGGGCTACCACTTCTGCCACATCCTTTCCCTAAGGGCAATTTGGCTGGACTGCTTTTCTCCCCCAAATTTAGCTGAGTTCCACTGACCTTTCACTTTGTCCTTGTTTCTTATGGCTTGATAATTCTGGAAACTGCCACAGCTGCTGCTGATCCACTCTCCTGAAGGCTCCAGCTGTGGCTCATCCTGGCCACCCCGGGGCCAAACCGCAGTTTCAGGCTTGGCTGGTTTCCACTTCCAGAGTACTTCAATGAGCCCTTCCTGCTGAGCTGCCTTCAGTGGGAGATGTGTTTTTCTGTAACTTTTGTGAGTTTTGGAGCCATAAAATTTGTTTAGAGTCATATTTTATGGGTATTTGAGGTGGCTATATGGGAGCTGTGGAACCTTGTTGCTTCTACACAACCATCTTGGCTCCCGACCCACTTACTATTTATCAGCAAGGTGTTTAACTACTGAATGAAAAAAAATGTTGCTGTTGGTTTCTTTTTTTCAAGGTTGATAAAAAGAATTGCATTTGTCACTGTGTTCTGCTCTATGTGAGAGGTCACTTTGACACTTAAAATAAACAGAAATAAAACTTCTTTCCAGACAGAATTACCCATCTCCAAAATCGTAAAATTCAAAACTAGTGCCAGCTTTGTTGATTATGTGTGTCTATATGCTACATAGCGCTTAGTACATTGTGGGTGAATAATATGTGTAATCAGCAACTGGACTGGTCTCTGGCCTGGAAACTTATGAACCATGAACCAGAAGCTACAGTTAAGCCTGGGTACAATGAAGTTAAAAAAGAACCAGAAAGGAGCTGTTACTCTTTGTGCTATTAATGTTAAAGGGAAATAAACTCAGTGCCATTCTTACTAATTTCAGAATTTGTATTTCTTGGAAGAGAGACTTTTAAATTTTGTTTGGAAGACTTTAAATATTATGTATTTATTATTAAATATGTTATTAAAATTCAAAAAATTTAAGGGAATAAATTTAGTTAAATTGAATTCATTTGTCAAAATTAATGTTTAAATTTTAAATGAAATGTTATTGAATATTATTTATTTTATTTGAGAGACTTTTATTTTAGTGGCTTCAAATATTATTATTCAGAAGTATTTTCATTTTTGCAGCTCTCCCTCTGTCTTTGGTAGGGATGCTTGTCACTCAAGGACTTGTCCACAAAGGTATGATTTAAAATATTTGGTTCTTTCATTCTGGAAAGGCAGTATGGGGTTTTGTAAAGACAAAACTGACCTTATATCCAGGAACACCAGGGTTCAAGTCCCTTCTCTGAAACATGCTGTCTATATGACCCTGACCTTGAGCAAGTCAGTTAACCTCAGTTCTCCCTAGGGCCTCTGTATTAATGTAAGTGGTAGAGATGTTATCTATAGGCAATGATAAAGGAAGCTGCTCATAGGAAGCTCCCTGAACCATGACAGGTCCCTTCCCCTTCCCTTCCCCCCCCCCATTCTAAGTATTCCACTCTAGGTCTCCTTCCTGAGCTAAGGCACCCTCCCTGCAGGCTGCACTTCTGAAGTGAGCTAAGGGTCTGAGCCCATTTCCCTCTTTGTTTTTCCTTCCCATCCCCCTTCCCAAATGGTTCCTTAGATGAGTCAGGTTGCCTCAGTGTAGAACACCAAAAATAATGACTAGAAACCACTTTTGTTTTAAACTAACGAAGTCACCTCTGTACTGTCCAGCAGCCTCAGTGGTTTGGTTTACTTTGTACTCAACCAAAACTAATAAACTTTGAACAGTCTTTAAAAAAAACATCTAAATCTCTGTGACCATGGATAATGTACTCTCCTTTGAATTAGAAGGTGTTTCTAGACATTTGTGAAAGTTTTATTTGTGCCACATGGTGCCCAGCTCTGGGTTAAGTGCCCCTTGCTGGTTCCATTCTGCTGCCCTCCGCTATTTATGACCTACTCCAACTTTTCTCCATTTTTCCCCTTGACATTTATTTCCTTCTCCACCTTAGGCATTTACCTCCGCAGGTGGCAGCTAAGGATAAAAGAACCACTGACCCCTGTTTTAACTAATTTTATTAAATTTCACTACTCAGAATGAGCCACCACCTCCTGCAGGGACAATGGGAGAAAATGTCCTAGTTCACTTTTTAAGACTCCCGTTGGGAATGATGGCAGCATATTCTAATGTTTGCAAGAAGCTAAGGCAGAGCTGACTAAGCTACTTTAAGTCCTGGAAGGCCTTTGTGATAGTAATTAGGTGTCCCCAGGTGTTGTACAGTTTAAATTAAGTGACAGAATGATTACTAAGAATGAATCTGAACCATGCAGGCTGGGTAGAGGTGGGGACTACACCTGTGATTTCATTAGTATGGGGATCCCCCTCTGTTGATGCAGGGTGACAATATATAGTTTTAGAAACTAGCTGACTTGCTTAGAGTCACATTGTGTCAGAGGCAGGATTTCAAGCCCAGTCTGTGTGGCTCTGAGGCCCGGTGGCTCTGGGCAACATATGGTACAAATAACCTCTCTTTTCAGAATATCTTAACCTTTTTTGTGCAGTGGGGCTCTTTGGCAGTTGAGGTGAAACCTGTGCACTTTTCTCAGAAAAATGTTCCAGAATGTATCAAATACATATAATTCCAAAGGAAACCAAATATTGAAATAAAAATAGAATTTTCCCCTCCAAATTGATAGTGGGACTGAAATCTGTTCATGAACCCTTTGGGGGTCCTTGGACCCTAGGTTAAAACTTCTCTGCACTCTAAAATGATGCAGGCTAAATATATTGTGAAAATTCAGAATGGTCAGGGTGCTAGACAAGGAACTATGGGCTTTTGAACTCTGTGCCTGTTTTACTTTGTTTGCTGACTTTCGATAAGGTCCTGAATTCTCTGCTTCAGATCTAACTACAGATTTGTTGCTCAGGTAAACCTGGTGTTTGACTTACAAGCTTTGAGATAGTTTTATTAATATATTAACCTCAGTGAATCATAGCAGAGGTATTTTTTCATAGAACTGTGGAAGATCTTCAGTATGATTCTTTGTAAGGAATGAATGTACACGTTTCCTTGATTTTCTGAATTTAAATTACTTGCAGACTGAAATAATTTATCATTCTACATTCTGTTGTCCCCTAGGTTATTTGACATCGAACCCAAGATTTGGATCATTGCCAAAAGTGGCACGTAAGTCTTAAGAGCTAACTGAAAAAAGAGTCAAGTTGGAGGGAGAGGGTAATCATCCATCAGAAAGCACTTACTAGGCACTCATTATGTGCCAGAACAGTGTTAAACCCTGGAGATACAAAGATAAGCAAAAACAGGGTTCCTGCCTTCAAGCAGCTATCCAGTGTTTTAGCAGTGACTTCTGTTCTTCCTGACCTAGTGGGAACAATTGGGAAATGCTTCCGAAAAAATGGTGGGAATTGAGCTGAGTTTTGAGGGAGCTAGGAGATGAAGGTGAAGAGGGAGAGCATTCCAGTCATAAGGAAAGGCACAGGGTCACCCCATAGATGTAGGGCTGGGAGCCACATGTGGTCCTCTAGATCCAGACTTCACAAAACAAATCCCCTTAACAAAAATTTTGTTCTGTAAAACTCGGACTTAGTCAAAAGGCAGCACCCAAGGACCTAGAATCCAAAATTTACAGAACAAATCCCCATAATAAAAGGATTTGTTCTATAAAACTTGGACTTAGTCAAAGGACCGCACTTGAGGATCTAGAGATTTGTGGCCTCGAGGCTGCAGGTTCCCTGTGCCTGGAGGGTATTGTTGTGTGAGGCTCCTTGAATAGACCTTGTAGATGGATGTGTAGGAGTAAAGTGCAAGAGGACCGGAAAAATAGGAAGGGCCCAGTTTGTGAAGGGCTTTAAATGTCAAACGGAGAATTTTATATTTGATGTTTGAGATAATAGGGAGCAACTACAGCTTATTGAGTAGGGGTAGGGGGATAACTCAGTCAGATCTAAAGGAACGTTTACCTTCTATTGGAGGGAGACATCAAGTACGTCTCTAAATATCTACAGAAAAGTAAATGCAAACTAAGTAGAGTAGTGTTGAGAAAGAAGGCACTAGTATTGGTGGAACTGGGAAAGAAGGTGATGCTTGTACCACATCTTGTCCCCCAATGAGGGAAGTGAGGGATTCTATGAGGTGTAAGTGGGGAAGGAATGCATTGTAGATATGAGAGATGAGGGTGTAGAAAAAAGCTTTCATTAAGCACTGTATGCCAGACACTAAGTTCTGGGGATACAGATACAAAGAAGTAAGATAGTCCTGCCCTCAAGGAGCTTATATATGAGTATCAGAGGAAGGACAATTTGGCTGGGTAGTAGGGTGCAGGAAGCTGTTGAAAGTAGTTAGAAGCCCTCAACTACCAAGTAAAGCAGAAATACATCACGGACAGTCCTCAGGCTCTGAGGGTTTCCTGTTTTTCTAGTTATTGTCCAGTTAAAATGAAAATTTCTGGTTGCTGTCTAGTAGAAATGTGCCTTTCTCTGCTTGTTGCTTTTCCCTATGCATTTAGTGGTTTCAGTAGTGTCCCAGCAGTCAGAACAGCTAACATTTATGTACTAGTTACCATGCACAAGGCACTGTGCTAAAAGCTTTGCACGTATTATCTCGTGCCATCCTCACAACAACCATGGTAGGTGTTTTATCTTCCCTGTTTTACAGAAAAACTGAGGCAAACAAGGCTAAGTGATTTGCCCAGGGTCACATAGCTAATAAATGTCTGAGGCCAAATTTGAATTCAGGTCTTCCTGATTCCAGGTCCAGCACTCTGTACATTGTACCACCAAACTGCCTGGTCAGAATTTCACCTTATGGCAACTCAGCTAAATGTAGTCTTCTAAGAATATAGTATGTATGAACATGGGGTCTGATTGCAATATATTTACTACATACTAGGGTATGGACTCCTATCTCTAGAATATGATATCTCTAATGAAAATCATACATTTCAATAATACTCTGTTAT
Organism: Pseudocheirus occidentalis; assembly: GCA_028646575.1. Lineage (NCBI taxonomy): Eukaryota > Metazoa > Chordata > Mammalia > Diprotodontia > Pseudocheiridae > Pseudocheirus > Pseudocheirus occidentalis. Next base: position 5,574 of record JAQQSW010003942.1, read on the forward strand.
CAAACTTAAATATTGGAAGTAGAAATAATATGTAGGAAGTAGGGGACAGGGGCCATTTCCAAACGTGGTTGCCTGCATTCTAGCCTTCCTCCTCCTTGCACTAGAACTTGGACTTTGCCCCTGGCAGCCTGATTTCTGAGAGATGAACCTTGGCCATCCCTTTCCTAGTATTGTTGCTCCACTTTCCAACTCTAGCTCGCTTTTACGTGCTGTCTTTCCACAAGGTTGAGAGCAGGGCAGGGTCTATCTTATTTCTGTTTGTGTCTCCAGAGCTTAGCACAGTGTCTGGAATATAAGAAGTGCCTAATAATTGCCTTTTGTTTTATTCATTTGGACTGGTAAGTGGGTTCTCCTTTTCCCTCCCCTTTAGCTGGTGTGAACAGAAGCCACCCTCACCCCTTTTTCAGTCCATGAAAAAGACTCCCTCTTTTCGTGGGATGGTCACCCACTCAATGACACAGAGGCCACACATGAGTTAATATATGATGTGGAGACCATACATGACCAAAGGCAAAGTAGCACCTCCCCCTACTCCCAGGAGAAAGCTCTGTCCTGGAAGTGACCCCCTCACCTCAGCTGGCCAGAGCTGTAGCTAGGACAAGCTGCTCTCCCTTCCACCCTCAGTTCTTACTACTCCCAAATATATCTAATTTCTCCAAGTCTCTTCTGGATGTAGATAAACTTTGTTAATAAGAACATTTTTCTAGGAGGATTTGTAAATCAGTTTCTTAAAGAGATGAGAATTGATTCTGTTAAAGCAATACATAGGTAACCATTGGATAAGATTTTAAAAGCTGTCATTTTTTTTTAAACAAAGGCCAACATTTTATAACCTGCTTTTACAGTTGCTGGTGTCTTGGGATTTGTCTTGGGAAAGGCGTCATACATAGGAGCATGCCAGAATAAATTTCATACCATAGAATTTGAACTTCGGGGGGCAGGTTTTGGTCCAGGCCATAACAGGTAAGTGGTTCATCCTACTGAGGGAAGGTGATGGAAGAGAGAAGTGATGGGGTGGCAAGAATTGAACGAAAACTCACTGATCTTCCATGGCTGCCCAAATAGTTTCCATTGAAGGTCTGGCCAAATCTAGATTGGCCTAGCCCACAGTTTCTGATGAAACCTTTTCTGGCCCTATCTTCCCCTAATAGTTCTCTTCCTGCTAGAAAAGCAGGAACCTCTATTTGTGACAACAATACCCTCCCAACTACTTGAATGCACATTTATTTCATTTGATTCTTTATATCAACTCTGCAAGGTAGGCAGACAATTTTAATATCTCCCTTTTACAGATGAGGAACCTGAAACTAAGGAGCTGTCACTTGTCCATGGTCATACTAACAAGCCAGAGCCCAGAAATGGTGACTTCCAGAACAGTAGTTTTTTTTTTAAGTTCTGTTAGATTTTTGGTTTTGTTTTGGCGATTGGATCTCTCTGCCCTGGGAGTTCAGCAGTTGGGAGTTCAGCAGCTGCACATAGGCTGACCTGATCACTGATTAGCACAGGAGCTTTTTCCATCTGACCTGGTTTCCCCCTCGTTAGGCTGCCTGGTGGCCCCCTGCTCCTGGGGACTTGCTATATATATATATCAGAGCTGGTCATAGTGTAGACCCCTGATGCCAAAGCTTGACATTCCTGAGCTCATGCAGTGTATCAGCCTCAGCTTCCCCCATTGCAGGGATTACAGGTGTGCGCTGACCTGCTTTGGTACAGTGCTTGTTCTTAAGGAGCCTGCATTCTGTAATGAGACATGCATGTGCATGTATAGGCATATGCAAAATATACATTGAAGCATATACAAAGTACACATATAGGCATATACAAAGTGCCCATGTGGGCATATATAAGGTAATATTGGAGAAGGGAGTGTTAGCAACAGAGGAAGAGGTGGATAAACCAGGAAATCACCCAGATAGCAGTTGGAAGCTCTGTATTGGCATAGAGTAGAAAATAAAATAAAACTGGCATAGAGTAACAAATAAAATAAAAAATAGAAAACTATGAACAAGTATGGAAAGTAACACCTTATATACACACGCATACACTCATACACACTGCATTAAGAGTGCTTTTGAATGGATGTTTTTCCTCTTTGGAGAATTAGTTATTAAATAAGTAGCATTGTTTTTTGGTATATGGCATAGCATTATTAAAAATATCATATGTGACATCCTTATTTTTACTTTGTATGTTAGAGAAGTTTCCCTCACACGCATGCATGCACACATACACACACACACAGCAGCTAGGTAGCACACGGATGAAGCATGAGGCCTAAAGTCAGGAAGACTCATTTTCTTGAGTTCATAACTGGCCTCAGACACTTATAGCTGTGTGGCTCTGGACAAGTCACTTAATCCTGTTTGCCTCGGTTTCCTCACCTGTAAAATTATCTGGAGAAGGAAATGGCAAACTACTCTAGTGTCTTTGCCAAGGAAACCCCAAATGGGGTCACAAAGAGTCAGACATGACTGAACATACACATACATGCACGTGTGCACAGACACATACACATAAGTGTGTACATATGCACATATACGTATTGATGTATGTATATACATACATCATACTGCAATATACATGTATAAGCTGCATTGTATCTGTGTATAAATACATTTATATATATATATTTTCTGTATAATGTAGACATGATTGCAATTATCTCAAAATGATTGGACAGAATTAGAAGCTAGGTTTTAAAAATTGTATTAGTTTGGGTCTATTCTTTTTGTATTGTAAAGTTGATTAGATGTAAATAGGAAAGTATGAGCTTTATTTAATACATATTTATAGCTCTCAGCTTTAGCAGGAGTTCTTAAAAATATGAAAAGCCAGAGCATATCCCTTAATGATTTGTGAAAAGCAGAGACTCCTGAGAGAAAACTTGAATGATCCTTCTCTTTGTGCTTCTTGATTTTAGGCACTGCCTTCACACCTGTGAAGACTGCAAAACAAAGCATGGATTGAGTCAGAAGAGTGGTGCACAGGCCTCTGCTTCCTAAACTGGTGCCTGTGCCTTTAGAGCCTTCCCAGGCCTTTGCATTTCGTGTTTCCTTTGCACTTCCCATAAAGATGCATATACCAGACTGGAATGAAATGTATGCTTCTCTGCACTTGTCAATACTCGTGGTTCATACATTTAATCATGATATTAAATCTTAATATAGTGAGACTCTCAAGTATAAGGCTTTTCATCTGAGTGTTATGGTTATTCCTGCTACTTAAAAGCATGTTGAACCAGAATTCACTGAGATAAGATCTTCTTGAACTTTCCTTCAGTAATGTTATCTGACTTCTTTCTGTCCCATATTGCTCCAGTGCTCAAGTACTCTGATGAAATGGGGGAAGAAGATGGAATATGATTGTGTAAAGAAATGTACTAGGGTGAGGGTGTGAAAAGGGCAGGACGTACCTTCTATAAAACTTGAGAGCCTGATTTTTAAAATTTAAACCAATGAACATGCTCTCTTCAGAAAATTATAGTATGAATACATTGTACTCTAGACTCTTTAGATGATTTTATGGCAAGATACTAGGGTAGTATTTAATAATGGCTTCTGTCCTTCCTGATTTGAACTTTGGAAAATATTTGTTCTCTTTAGGTAGTCTGCTTAATGACTTTATATCCAGTGCTTGAGCAGCTATCTATCTTAGTAAACTATCATTTCATTGCATTGCTAATGGACTGAGTTAAGAATAATTTCCAAAATATTGAACTTATTTCCAGAGAAGTAGTTTAGGTCCTGGGAGAACTACTGAAAGAATTACTTCCTTCTTCTAAGCATCTTTAGATTCCACTGCTGGATTCTTAGTACATACAGAGTATACTGCCTTCTGGGAGGTAGTTTAACTTATGACCAGGGTCTCTTTGCTGTGATTCTTCAGGAAAGGTTAAGTTTTTCATGTTAGTATCTGTAATAATGCATCTTGATATCTCTACCACAAAGACAGAAAAACTTTATTCAGATTTAATGATCTGCTTAATAGGATATTTTAGAACAGAGGAAAAAATGTTGAACAGATATTTTTTTTAAAAAGCCTCTTTAGAGTGTAACCTGCATTTCAGTAAATAAAGCTCTCTAAATTGGAACGTGGAGCCAATGTCTTTCTTGCTTCTTGGATACTATTTAGGACTTGGCACTGATAACTTGCAGAGTGAGTCAATGGCAACTGACAACTCTATCTCTGGGCTGCTGGCCCAGCACAGAGGGTAGAACACAAGTGTAGAACTGGGCATATTCTGTCTCTGCTCCATAGAAAATAAGTACGCAGGTGCCAGAAATATTTAACACTTTTAAATAGCACCTCCAAGTCATGGGGCTAAAATTGGAATAGGGGCATGTGGGGCACCAGGCAGATGAGACAGTTGGAAAAAGTATCCCTTGCTAAAGAGATATGACATCCTAATAGCTCTTCTCAATCAAATTCAGTTCTATTTTTGAACTGCCCTCTCTCCCTACATAGTCATGGTATTAAAGTAAACCTGGTACAGTGATTAGTTCTAGAATGGGGGTTCTTAATATGGGATCTGTAGCCTCCCAAGGAGTTTTGATAGATTTCAGGGGATCTGTGCAATTGGAGGGAGGAAAAATTTTCTTTTTTCAGTTATCTAAATTGAACTTTTTTCCGGGTTATTGGAAGTTATAACTTATTTCTCAGTTATTCCAAGAAAAGGTCCATAGGCTTCTCCAGATTGCCAAAGGGGTCCAACACACACACACACACACACAACTAAGAACTCTTGCTCTCAAGTATGAGAGTGTAAAGAGGAGAAAAGGTAGAAAATATCCATGATTTTTTTTTGGAAGAGGGATATATTATGGATAACATCTTTCTACAAAAAAGGCCCCCTTTGTATATAGTACTTGTAACAGTTGTGTGAAGATACACACATACACACACACACTTAAACATGTGTAATTATATGTATGGTGCTAGGAGCCAAGCATCTCAAGTAGCATTTGCAGATTAATGCTCTTGCCTGAAAACTGGCCATGAGCCTGGGAAAGCAGCAGTTTCATGCTAAAGAAAACAAAAACAAAAACCAGGCAAAGAACAGCAGACTAATGTTGTATATGATACCTACAAAAAGTGAAGGAGAATCTAAAGGAAGCAGTAAGGGAAAGCATTCTAGCTAAGTTACTAGGAGGACCCATTGAAACCAACAATTCAACATACTCTTTGATCTGTGATTATTCAGAATCATAGCTCATGAGCAGCAATGTCCAGTGTTTCCCTTTTTTCAGACCAAACAGAGGTCACATTTAGTTGAAAGCAAAGGCATGTAAACAGAACAGCAAAATAAGGAAGAAAATAACTTTCTCTTTCCTCATTCCTGCTCTACCATATCCACAGAGGCAGACTCCCACAAAGGAAGCTTATGTGGCCTTGGGATTGGATAGTGCTTTGGAATTAAGAAAAATGATGACTATTCAAACCTTTTAACCAAAACAATTTCACTACTAAATGTCTAAGATGGTCAAAGACAGAAACAAAGCCCCAATATAGATAAAAATAGTCATAATATCACTTTCTGTTGTAACAAAGACCTGAAAACAGAACAGGTGCCCCTTTGTTAGAGAATGAACAAACTAGGACATATGAATGGAATGGAATGTTATGGTGCAGTAAGAAGTTATGGCTGTGGAAGGGAAATGTGGGGCAATTTGTAGTACCCAGACTAAAATAAATAGAATTAGAAGAATATATACTATCAATACAATGATGTAAATAAGAAGATTATTGAAAGAAAAGCAAACTGAATAATTCCCGAGAAATACATGTTTGCAGAACTGGAAATAACAGTGCAGTTCTGAGAGGTCAAATTTATGAGTCAGGTCTTAGATATATCAGGGAAGGTTGTCATTAAAACAATGCCACTTCTCTGAGGAAAACAGGAGAATGTGAATGCTAGAAAGACTAACAAAATGTCCCAAAGCATACCATGCTCTGGCTGGTTTAGATATCTAGACCTTGTCAATTACTGTAGTTGTGGGGTGGAGATGGGAAGAGTTGATCCAGACCTCTTAGATCAGTGATTTTTCATGAATAATTGAATGGAAAAGCATTATTAAGTGTTTATTATGTGCCAATTATTGTGCTTGGTGTGGGAGATACAGATTTCCGAGGAAAGACAGATGGTACCCTCAAAGAGCTTACATTTTAATTTTAGTAGGGAGTTGTGGCCAGAAAGGCTACCACTTTATTTTAATTCGGAAAATTTCATGAATGGTGAGTGGAGCCATAGAAGCATAAATTAACCTGCCCTTTCCAAGAATGATGATAAAATATTTGTTTGATCATCATTCCAGAACTGAAAAGAGGGAACTGGGAAGGTGGCCACAGGTAGGGTGAAAAAGTTAATTACTCCAGGATATGATTTCTGGTCCAGTGTCAAAGTAAGTGTTACAAAGGTGTTGGGAGGAGTAAATTGAAGCATGAATGGAGCCCTAATCCCAAACTCCAACCTAGCTGAAATTACAAAAGGGGCAAATAACAGTGACAAGGTCTGCGTTAAGGTCTTAAATAGAATCAAAACTGAGTTTTATGGGTTTGGACAGTTGCTTGAGTAAAGTAATGTTTGCTTTAAGCAAATGTACAGCATCAAATTGTCCATTCCCTAGTTGTGACATAATTTATATAAAAACTCAGTTCATTACTAAAAAGGTTCCAATTTTGGAAACAAAATTCCCTTTCTTCCCCTAGCCCAATAAGGAAACTGGAAACTGAAATGGAAAACATGGGTGCTATTTAGATTCCAAAAATAACTAATCTCCCAGAAAACTTGTCAGTCCTTTTGGATTATATTTTATTACTACGTTTTTAATTGTTTCAAATATTATATAATTATGTCCATTTGGAAGTTCACAGTACTACATGATGACTGCACAGCATTTGTTTCTTATCATGAACTCTTGACTCATTTACTGTAGTGAAGAATTAGATGAACCACATGGTTACTTTCTTTCTAATTTTTCTCTTAGAGTCCAGTAACTTTTTATTGTTTAATAATAGGTAACAATATTTATTTAACTTATCAGATGATTACCATATCAAACACTTTTACAGTCACCTAAAAAGTATTAATCATTTATAATTCTATAGTTATTTTGTTTTTGAAAAATAGAGAAGTAGGAATAAGAAGCAGTAGCTATTAAGTATATCTTTAGAAAAGTTATTTGGAGAAAGGGAATTCAAGTTATGATTGATCAGTGTTCATGTGTGATTACAAACAATTTGGTACGTTCAAATTCACTTTTTGTGTACTATATTCCTAGAACTTAAGTATTAATAGTAAATTGTTCAGGAAATATTAAAGTGTTCTCTTGGGACATGATTTCTTTCGCCCATGCTATTTGCATACATATCTGAGATTGAGGCTAGAAGAACCAGACTGCAGATAAACAAGAAGTTATTCATGCATGAAACTATGACCCAAGGGAGTGATACTATATTTCTTCCAGCAGTTAATGCTCACTGCCAGGAGACACATTGTTAAAATATTAGTCAATATAAGGAACTTCAAAAATTCTGCAACGCAAGTGTATTTTTGCAGGCAGATATTTTTATAATTGACATTAAATCAATGCCATTGAAGGTCATTTTGAGAAAGTAAATAGCTAATCACCTTGTCCAGTCCTATTAACTGTTACGTCCTTGGCATCTCCAGTGTTTCATCTTTTCCACCCCAATTACTACCACCCTGATTGTTTTCTGAGCACATTTCCTCTGATATTTTTACTGCTTCTTGGATATGACGCTACATTCTTTGTCTCTGTGTGCTAGCTGTCAACCCATGCCTGGCATATACTTTCTCCTTACCTCTCATTCTTACAATCCCTAGTCTGCTTTGAGTCTTTGCTCAAGCACTACCTTCTACATGATTCCTTTAACAGATGGAGCCCTCCCTTTCTTCACCCTCCAAAATAGCCTTGGATTTGCCTTTGTATAATTTACATCTGTGTGCATCTAATCTCACATGGTAGAAAGTAAGCTTCTTGAAGTCAGGCCCTTTTTTTTTCACTTTTGTTTTTGAATCCCCAGCAGAGAGCCTAGCACAAAGTGATTACTGTAACAGTTGGCTTAAGTTCTTTTTCTGAGATTAGTTTGTTTAGGATCTTCAATGTGATTATTTTGTGGTTTTGTAGGGATATTAAGTCATTTCCTTTAAACTGTCAGTATCTCAGACATGTAATCTGTTATTGTCATTTCTGATAAATCTCTTTTTTGTTTTTTTTTGTATATACTTTTTTCACTGCTTATTTGAACAATTTTGTTTTCCTTTCTTAAAAAAAACACAAATGAATGGTTTATCAATTTTGTGTCTTTAAAAAAATCCCAGACCTGTTTTCTTTTCCAGTTAATCTTTTTCATTTTAATTTTATTTCTGTTTTTATTTTTATATTTTCTTCTTTTGAGTTCAATATTATTAATTTGGTGATCTTTAACATTTTTAATTGTATGCTAACTTCATTGCTTCTTTTTTTTTTGTTATTGTATGTTTTCAGGGATAAATTCCCACCCCACCCCCTTTCCTCCAGAACTACTGTATTTTATACATATTTTAGTATGCTGTCTCACTGTTATTCTTTCTAATACGATTATGTATTGTTTCAAAGATTTGTTCACTGACTCACTCATTATTTAGGATATAATTACTTAATCCTCATTTAGATCTATACATTTTATTCATATTTTCTTCAGTGATTATTACTTATGTTATGGTTATCAAAGGACATGTTTAACCCTCCTATCATTTTACCTTACTCCTTGCTCTGACTTCACTTTCCTTCCTACCCAAATAGCTAATCACAGTCAGCTCCGCAGTCCTCCACTTTCGCTTCTTTTTTAAAATTGTTTTTATTTGTTTTCTTGTTTACATCATTCATCTTCATTACATTCTTGAATTACAAATTTTCTCACCGTCTTGTCCCTGCCCCAACCCTAAAACAGCAATCCCACTGTAAAGCCCCTCCCCTGCTCTGCTCTCTT
>JAQQSW010003943.1:0-14564 GCA_028646575.1 Pseudocheirus occidentalis
AGACAACCACACAAACCTTCCACCCCTTGATTTCCAACAAACCTCAGTTTAGTCCAAGGGGAGGATTTTTCTTCATTTTGACTCTGGGTAGTCTCTCTGATTCCCTGGATCCTCTTCCCTGGTCCCAGCTCCCTCCTGAATCTGCCAGACAATCACCTAGATTCAGGAGCTGAAAGCTGCCAGACTCTTGTCCAGTCCTCAAAGGAAAAACAGCTCCCAGGTCCTTGTCCTCAGCAAACATCAGTTTTGTCCAAGGGGAGGCCTTTTCTTCATTTTGACTCTGGGTAGTCTCTCTGATTCCCTGGATCCTCTTCCCTGGTCCCAGCTCCCTCTTGAATCTGCCAGACAATCACCTAGATTGAAGAGCTGAAAGCTGCCAGGCTCTCATCCAGTCCTCAGGGGTGAACAGCTCCCAGGTCCTTGTCCTGTCCTCAGGGCAATCCCGGGCACACACTGAAGTTCACAGGGTTCAGCACACCTCAAACCCTTCAGGACTTCTCTTGCCTGGAACTCAAGGATCAGCCAGGCCACCAACAAACAAAGTTCCATCCTGTTCATGTCTTCAGTAAGCTTCACTGAAGAGCCAAATCCAAAATCTGTCTTGACTTTCTAAAATTATTCCTTATAAGCATTGGCCTTCTCCCAAGTCAACAGGGGAGTGTCTCAGCCAATAGCCTTCTCCCAAGTCAACAGGGGAGTTCACATCTTTTCACCAATGGACAGAGTTCTATACTTAGCCCTAAGTTACTAGGTGCTACTTAGGCCTAAGTATCTGATCTACTTAGGCCTAAGTATCTGATCTACTTAGCCCTAAGTATCTGATCTACTTAGCCCTAAGTATCCTATCCACTTAGCCCTAAATATCCAACAAATTGATTACCATTACAATGAAAGAACTAAGGCAGACAGGGTTAGGTGGGTGACTTGCTCAGGGTCATACAATTGGTAAGTGTCCATGCATCACTGAGCTGATACACACACACACACACAAACATATATACATACACACACACTATATATATATATATGTATGTATGAAATGTGTGTTTATATATGTATATATAGCCTATCTATATTTATATCTGTTATCTAAATATATATAGTTCCTATATATACTATGCACAAACATATATATAACCTTTATAAACACATACATATACACACACACAAATTGGAACATAATATATCTGCATATTATGTTCTAATTTGTAAGACTGATCCTGAAGCTAAAGAATTAGATATGAAAACAAAAGTGTCCCTTGAGTAGATGAGTTCATTAAACAGGGTGAAAACACAACTCTGGTTCTTATGTTACAGACCCTTCAGAGAGGATATGACTCACTCCAGAGCTACTAGGTCTACTAGATCCAGCCGTTTCTCCCTTTCATGGATAATCTCCTAAGAACAGGAAAATGAAGAGTTGAGGAAACTGGGTGAGGGAGTAGTGACTTACCTGGTCAACCCATTCCTTTTCCGTGTTGTCTTCTGTCACAGCTTGCTGTGTAATGCTGCATAACTTCATGAAATGACACTATAAAATATAACTTGACAAGAGTGAGAGATGGCAGATGGCATAGTGGATGCAGGTTCACTCCTATACCATGAGAAGCATCTGGGAACCGACAGAGCCTATGGTTTGCTGATGATCAGCATTAGTTTGGTGCATCTGTGAGGAACTAGTGCATGAAAGCTGGCCTGGTTCTATAAGGAAATAGAAAGAAGGTATAATTTGGTGGTGTTTTCACCCAATTATGTTTAGTTTTAATTTATTTCCTCTTCCCACAGCTTTCATATACACACCTTTCAGCATAGTAAGTGATCACCTCATGCACCAGTCAATCAATAAGCATTTATTATTTGTCAGTCCGAGGATACAAAAAAAAAGACAAAATCAATCTCTGACCTCAAGGGGCTCACATTTCAATGAGGGAGACATTTGTGAAAATAAGAAACATAGAAGACAGATACAGAGTAGATGGAAGTTAATTTCAGAAAGGAAGACTCTAACAGTCTCTTTCTCTAGGTCTGAGAAAGGCCTATTGAAAAAGGTGGGGATTAGGATGAGTCTTGAAGAAAGCCAAGGAAGCTAAGTAGAAGTATGTTAGATACCAAGGACAGCTAATTTAAAGACATGAAGATCAGAATGGCGTGTCATGTGCAAGGAACAGTTAGTGGTCAATATGGCTGGATCACAGGGTGAATGGAGAGTATGTATACACACATACATATATACACACACAATAGATATGCACATCATATATATGTATGTTTGTCCACACATACATATGCATATATATTATATGTAAAAATAGTATATAATGAGAAACAAGATTTGATGATAGTTTCGATATGCGCCCAATGCTATACATAAAGATACTTTCAATGGACCAGACTATCATTGCACATAAAATTTAGACTCTCCTTTAAAAAGTCTTTTGCGAATGAAAACATTTACAGCAATTTCTTTTGAACTATATTTCTTTTAAAATATAGTTAATGAAATTTCTGAAATGAAAGATGAATGAGGTAAATGCATTATGGAGAAGGAATAAAAAGGATTAAGAGAAATTTATATCTAGAATTGTATTTCAAAAAAGTAAAAATTTGAACGAAATGGATGTTTACCTACACAAAAACTCCTCAAATTTGGCCGAAGAAAAATAGAGATTTTAAACAACCTGATCTCAGGAAAGGGAATTGATAAATCTATAAATGAACTACCATTAGCAAAACTCTGGTCCAGATAACCACACAAGTGACTTACATGAAACATCTGAAGAGTAATTAGTACCTATATCGTAACAGTTATTCTCAATAATTAAGGAAGATCATTTTACCAAAACTATTTTATAGAAACAAATTTAGTCCTGATTCCCCAAACAGGAAAAGATAAAGCAGAGAAAGACAGCAATAGCCCAATAATGAATATTGAAACAAATTCTTTAGCACAATCTTAGCAAGGAGATTAAAAGAACATATTTGAAAAAAAAATACAGTGTCCAAGAAAAACAATAGCCTATAGCAGTGAATGCCTCACATTCCATGTGCTGTTGCTGGCTGACAGCAAAATATGCTGACCAAACTCAAAGATAACTTTGGACCAAGACTTTAAGGTTTTAAATACATTTTTCTATTATTCTTTCAACTTGACTTTCAAAGTGGTTGTTTTTGTTTTTGTTTTATTTTAAGAGTTGTTCAGTCATTTTGGTCATGTCTGATTCTTCCTGACCCCATTTGGGGTTTTTACTTGTAAAGAGACTGGAGTGGTTTGCTCTTTCCTTCTCACTTTACATATGAGGAAACTGAGGCAGTTAAGTGATTCTTTCAGGGTCACACAGCTAGTAGGTGTCTGAGGCTGGATTTGAATTCAGGTTTTCCTGATTCTAGAAGTAGTGCTCTATCCATTGCGCCACCTAGCTGCCCAGTTCTAAGAGTAAACCTTTAAAAAAAATGAATTATTAAAGAGTTGGTTCTAAATCTCCGTTCAATCATAAATAGACATTTAGGATGTCTTGCACATTTAGAGTCTATTCCTAGTGGGGAAATTCATGATAATACTAGCTGACATTTAAATGACGCTGTAAGTTTGTACTACAGGTATCACTGATTCCATTTTAATGAGGATTATAGATTTACACTTATGTGATCTTGTGCAAGCCCCTTACCCTCTCATCCTTAGTTTCCTTGTCTGTAAAGAGCAGAAAGGTTAACTGACAATTTATGATCACATAAAACTCACTATAGACATGGGATTTAAATCATGATCTTTCTGGCTTTAAATACAGTGCCCTTTCCACCACACCACCCTTTGTAGAATTGTTTTTATAAACACATATAGAAGCAAAATCTATGGCATGAAAATATGACAGAAGCTTTGAGGAGCTCTCAAGAGCCTACTCTTAAATTTTCATTGTCACCTTAGCATTGGGAACAAAATCAGGGTTTGATTTATTGTTTTGTTTCCCAGAATGAAGAAAGTGACAGAGAAGATGCAGATTCAATTTAAACATACATCCTGCATACATTTTATAAGGATGTGGAAAGAGCTTGTCATTAACATTTACCAGTACATCCCTAAGCACTTATATTAGTTCAGTTGCACTGGAAGTTTTTCTGTCATGGACCCATATTTACAAAAAGAAGACAAAATTTTGTTCTTCACAAATTCATAATAATGAAATAGCATGTCATATTCAGGACACCCAGAAATAGGCATGTACACAGTTTTCTTTAAAAGTTGGTTTCTTCTGGGTCATTTGACACTTTTATGGGAGAAAAATCTTTCTGATATCATATTGTCTACCACCTAAGCAAAGTTATGGGTGTGCATGTGCTATTTGAATTAAAGACTGAAGTACTTACTATTTTTTTGCTTTTGCAGCATTACTAATTTAAATTGTAAATGATATAAAATAATGTGTAGTAGACATCATTCATGAACTGTTCCAGAATTAGGAAAATAAATTGTCTCACTAATAATTCATCACACAATATGCCCTTGTTTTAAAGAATCTTTTCTTATAAAATGGATGTCAGTGTTGTCTAAGGCTATATTAATAAAACCTTGATTTCTACCTTTGGGTGGAGGGAATTTGAAGGTACACATCAGTCATTTCTTTTGCATCAATAGCTGCCACATAAGTAAAGAACATCTCAATAACAATGCAAATAGAAAGTGTTGCCCAAAACATAATATACAGTTACTTTTTAAAAGCCTATTTGGTAAAAAGATACATAACCAAGCACTAACACTTGAATATTATAATTGTCCAACTTTGAGATATTAACATGTAACTTCCTAGCAGTGGAGCTCTGTGGATACTGAATGTATCCTCTAGGGAGATTGAGATACATGCAGTATTTTTTTTAATAATATAGGCTGTATTTTTTAAAATAATGTAAAAATCGCAAAAGAAGAGATCGAGTTGTTTTGTTGCTGTTGGTTTTTCATGGAGGAGGTAGCATGGCAGTCTGGATAGAAAGCTGACCTTGGAGACAATAAACTCAGGTTCAAATCCCTGTTTTGACAGGAAGGTTCTGTTGGTCTGACCCTAGGCAATTCATCCAACCTTTTAGTGCCTCAGGCAACTCTCTAAGGTTTTTGTTGTTGTTCATTTATTTCAGTCATATACGACTCTTCTTGACCCCATTTGGGCAGCAGTTTTCAACATATGGTCTGGTGACCTTGAAGGGTTCCCAAGACCCTCTCAGTGTGTCCCTGGTGATATCATTTTCATGATAATACTAAAACATTTTGATTTCTAATGTGGCAAATATTAATGGATATAACCCACACAAACAAGCTCTTTGGGAGGGAGTCCTTAATAATTTAAGGAGTTTAAAGAGGTCCAGAGACCAGAAAGTCTGAGAACCACTGCATTGTAAAGAAGGTATCAATATTCTGCATTAGAAAACTGAGTCTCTTGAAAACAGAAACATTGTATGAGACTATATGTATTTCCTCATTTGTGGGCATCAATAGAATCCAACACCAGGGACTGTCATCTTTTACTTTATATCTCCAGCACCTGACACAATGCTTGGAATATAGTAGGTATTTAATAAATGTTTATTGATTAATCTCCAGAACCCTAAACACTGTAGAGCATATAAACACATAAAGTAGAAGATAACATTGAAAAAGTGTACCTTCTGTAATAAAAACAGAAGACCTTGATGGATAAAAACAAATTCATAGGGTTTTTTTTTCTTTGAGTTCATTTTGACCTGATAAAACTTCTATATGTTATAAACAAAAGAACCTTGGAATGCTCTAAAAAATATTACAAAATGACTACGCTCTCTTTCTGTTCCAAAAACTACTCTCTCCTCTCTTCCTTGGAATGAAAGTTGGCAAGTTTTATCAAGGCCAAAGAAAATAGGCGTAATGACTAATTTTGAAATAACTCTGTGAAGCTCTCTGAGCTCTTTGAAACAGAGGCATTGTGCCAGTATATTAAGAATATGGAAGTTATTGGCATCAAGCAAAGATTTTCTGAGTCTTACATTTCTCATATTTAAAATGAGGGAACAAAAATGGATGATCACTAAAGTCATTTTAGCTCTAAGCATTTTATGTGATTGTTAAACAGAAATTATAACATGACCAAAAATGTAAAGTAAATTGGGATAATCTTCTTAATAAAAAACTTTGTGGTTTTTCTTAACCTTTCATTATTATCCAAATTTCAGTTATTGAGATATTTATGGTTCTTTCTTAGATATCCCCTCTATTTTTCCCTATGCTATGCTAAATATAAAACTTCCTTTTTAATGTTATAATAATTTATGGATACCCAACAAGTACATTGAGGAAATAAGGACTGTTACGATCTGAACTGTTGTCTATAATTTTGGACATATATCATGGGTGAATGCAAGTCATTTAACCTTGCCCATTCTCAGTCTCCTCATCTGTAAAATGGGAGTAATAATAGCGCCTACATCATAGGGTAATTGTAAAGATTTAATGAGATAATATGTGTAAGTACTTTGCAAACCTGAAAAGTACTATATTAATGCAAAACAAAATTATTATTATATCATCAATTAAATTCTTAGCAGAAGATCTACCCTCTATCTACTATCTCAATATGCTGGAGACCTTCATCTACATCTTACAGTATTTTGTGGATCCCAGTGCAGCCCTAACGCTGACCATGTGTTAACTTTTGCTCCTGTCACGTGACCAGTCCACCTCTTTTTCTGGTCACTCATTCCTCGATGTTGTCATTAATACAACCTCTTGGTCAAAAATCAAACTCTCAGCCTACTTGCATCTACTTCATTTCTTTCCATTGCCCTTTGGATCACTCACAATTTTGAGTTTTCTGACGCTCTGGTGTCCCATGATTGCTAGCCATATGGAGCCACCAAAGCTGTTCGTACACATTTAATTCGCCTTAAAAATAAGAATTGTTTTTAAATATGCACCCTTTGTTAGAGCTTAGATGTTGTGTATTTGAATTGGAAGACTTTCCACTCCCAAAGAGAGTAAGATTATTTTTTCATTTCATTTTACAGTAGATCTGATTGACATCTCCCTGAGTCAGCATGTTCTACTGAGTACCAACTCTTAGGAAAGCAAGGGAAAGTTCCCTTTCAGAACAACAGCTCTCTCATGTCCTAAAGGAGATGTTTAAAGAGCCAGACTAAAATAAACCAGGCCAGGTAGCTCTCAAAGCCTCACATTAATGAATGACAGATGAGAAAGAACAGGTTCCCCTTTGTTTTTATCCTCCTGATCAGTACAGTAATATTCATTTGTTATAAGCCTTTTCTTTCTTCTTTTTCTTTTAAAGATACATACTTATGATCATCCTATTGATGCTGGTGATTGTGCAGAATAATATTTTTTTTTTGCAATTACTGACTTCAAATTAAAATACATAACATCCAAGCTCGAACACGGGGTGAATATTTTAAAACAATTCTTATTTTTAAGGCAAATTACCTGTGTACAAATATTTTTTTTAATATTGGTATTCTCCTGGTGACTCCATATGGCCAGGAATCATGGGAAACCAGTGTCAGAAAATTCAAAATTGTGAGTGATCCAAAGGGCAATGGAAAGTAATACAGAACAGTTTGTTTATTTGTTTTAAGCGTGATATATTTAGAAGGAAAGAGAGAAAATATATACAGAATTTCTGTTTCTTTTACTTTGTTATGTTGTGGACCTGGGGCAGTACGAACTATGCCCTAGGGCAGAGGTATTAAACATGCAACCTACCATTCCCAAGTACAGGGTTACATATAGCAAATATAACTGAGAAATATTTATCAAAGTAA
This sequence comes from Pseudocheirus occidentalis, assembly GCA_028646575.1. Classification (NCBI taxonomy): domain Eukaryota; kingdom Metazoa; phylum Chordata; class Mammalia; order Diprotodontia; family Pseudocheiridae; genus Pseudocheirus; species Pseudocheirus occidentalis. Next base: position 7,792 of record JAQQSW010003943.1, read on the forward strand.
TTAAAGATACAATAGAACATAGATAATGGTAATATGTGATTTTTAAAGATAGTATAAAGCCAACAGAGAAATATGAGAGAGGATCAGAGGTGCAGTAAGGATCTCCCCCAGGGGTATCAATGAAGCATCCATAATTCCTTGCCTTTATCATATAACTAACTTACCTGTCTTTGTAGCATGCAATGACATATGAATTACATGGGATAAAATAAAATAGTTAAATGTATTGATTTATAGGCTAAACCTTGCAGTTTTTTATATTTTTTTAAAATACATTCAGCATGTCCTCCTTTGGATGTAGTTACCTGTTAAAAATACATTCAGCATGTCCTCCTTTGGATGTAGTTACCTGTTTTACATGATTTGATACTGAACGTTCACAAGATTTTTATATATGTTCTTTGACTTTTTATCTTGAAACTGCAGTTCCATCACTTTGGTTGTTAAATGTACCTTCAAAGAAAAGCCTATTTTCCCCAAGTCCTGCCTTGATTATAACAACATGGATTTTCAATGGGATTTAAATTGGGTGAATCCATAGGGCACTAAAAGCATCTCTTGGATAAATTCCTTAGTTTTTCCTGACACACAGCATGGTTCAAGGTCAGGTTGTAGTAATCAAGCTCCATTTGGAAATATCTGCAATTCTGGAATAATTCTGCTTCCCAACATTTCAGTATTTTTCATTTCAGAATTCCTCATTCCTTTAATGAGAACAAGACAAAGCTCTTCTAGGCTCATTGGCCAAAAAAAACCAAAAATCACCCAAATATTTTTATGACTAGAAGTTTTACCATCAGATAAAAATTTCTGTTTTATCTCAACTACTTCTATGATGGTTTTAGTATAGCCTTGAATGAAACACTGTTTCATTACTAAAAGTGACCTTATTGCAATCTTCAGTTCTCTGCTTCTTATTGCCTTCCCCATAAGAAATGTTTTCTTTATGCAGCAGTTAATGAGGTATTTTTGTCAGCTGATTGCCCCTATTATTCCTTCCTCATATGTTTTCCAATTTGAACATTGGCAAGCACATTTTTAGAAGAAATTCATCTAATAAAAATGAAACAACAATCCACTACATAGCTTAAAAATTCTATAAGAAACTCATTTAGTTCATAGATGGATTGTAGGATTTAAAGATAGAAGGGTCATTACAGATCATTTAACCAATCCTTTGATTTTATAGATGAGGAAACAGACCTAGAAAGGTAACACAACTTGACCAAGGTAACACAGCTTGCAAATGTCAGAGTTGGAATTTGAACTTCTGCCACTAAACCCAATTTTTACTATGTCATGTCCCACTATGTCATGCTGCTTTTATGTGTTAATTGCTATCAAATTGTTTTTATAACTGGAGTCTAATTAATTTAACATAATATATGTTTATGGAATATTAATTTTTAAGACCACTTTAATTACTGTCATGGGGCATCTAGCTGGTGCAGTAGATAGAGTACCTGATCTGGAGTCAGAAAGACTCATCTTTCTGAGTTCCAACCCAGCTTCAGACACTTCTTAGCTGTGTGATCTTGGGTAAATCATTTACCCTGTTTGCCTCATTTCTCCACCTGTAAAATTATCTGTAGAAGAAAATGACAAACCTTTCAGTATCTTTGCCAAGATAAGCCCATATGGGGTCATGAGGAGTCAGGCATAACTGAACAACAAACAACAACAAATATCACTGACAAGAGTTCATTATGTCTGTCGTCCTTAGATTTTTTGTAAAGTTTTTTACACATTTTTCTGTGTGTCACCATACTATTGAATGCATTATTCATGCTGTAGATAATTTCCCCCTTTCTGATGGCTGATGCAGCCTCTGCCCAGCTCCCTTCCCTCATGAACTAAGTTGGATTTTCAATCACATCTAATATTTATGGCTGTGTAGGTACTTGAATGGAAGATTTCTCTGATTGGTTTGATGAGCTTAAAGGTTTGCGAGTTTTTATACAGTATTATCATCTTATGAAGTGCCTTACATCCCTTTGGAACCTTCTGGAATATGTTTCACCAATAGGGGTTGTGTCCAAGATGAACTGGTTGGGTTCCACCTTTAAAAGACAAACAATTTGAGGCAGCTAAGTGGTGCAGTGAATAGAGCACTTGTCCTGGAGTCAAGAGGACCTGAGTTCAAATCCAGCCTTAAACATTCAACACACTTACTAGCTGTACGACTTTGGGTAAGTCACTTAACCCCAACTGCCCTCCAAAAAAGCAAAAAAAAAAAAAAAAAGACAAACAATTTGTTGTCGTTGCTCATTTTTCAGTCGTGTCCAACTTTTAATGACCCAATTTGGAGTTCTATCGGCAAATACACTGGAACAATTTGCCCTTTCCTCCTCCAGTTCATTATATATATATATGAGGAAACTGAGGCAAACAGGGTTAAGTGACTTGTCCCGGGTCACACAACTGACAAGTGTCTGAACTCACAATGATCACTGACTTCAGGCCGACACTCTATATACTGTACTAATGAGGGTGATTTAGGGAGAAGCTATTCCTCTGTACTGAATATAAAAGGGAACCTTATAGACCTTTTTCACCAACCACCTTCATAAGGTCAATGTATTTTCGTTAATTTCCCATCATTGACAACCTTAATTCAAAAGGCTTTCTTCCATCCACACTAAAGATTGGTCTTTTACTTGAAGATTAATACTTCAATACTTAATATATTTCCTAAACAATAAAAATAATAGAGCCTAAATGGTCAAGGAAGATATGAATGGTCAGTTTTCAGAGGAAGAGATCAAAGTTATCAATAAAAAAATATGAAAAATATTTCAAATAATATTTGAAAAACCTTACAGAATATATATATTGAAATATGTATTGAAAAATAATATTAAAAGGATGCTTTAAATCATTAACAATTATGGAAATGAAATTAAAATAGCCCAGAGGATCCAATTCACACTCAAAGTTGACAAAGTTTACAAGAAAGGAAAAATACTGAAGGGGCTGTAAGGAGATAGGTACAATAATGTACCTTTGGTGCAGCTATGGATTAGTCCAGCCATTCTGGAAAGTAATTTAGAACTATTCCCCCTAAATTGTCCAACTGTGTATAACCCTTGACCTAGCTATACTAGTCTGAGGTTTATACTTCAAAGACATCAAAAAGGAAAGGAAAGGACATATATACACACAACATATACACATGCACAAAAATATTTGGATCAGTTCTTTCCATGGTGGCAAAGAATTGGATACCGATGAGTACCTATCAGTTGAGGAATGGCTAAACAAGTTATGGTATATGAACGTGTTCAAATCTTATCATTATGTTAGAAATGATAAAGAGGATGGTTTCAGAGAAACCCAGAAAGACATATGAATTTTTTTGTGGTGAAATAAGCAGAACTGGGGCAATTTATATAAAAATGACAGTACTATAAAGACAAACAACTTAGACTTAAGAACTGGTCAACGCAACAATCAACCACTATCGATGGTAAGAAGACTATCGATGAAACACGCTATCCTATTCTCCCTTTAAAGAAAAGCGATGAAGTAAAAGATCAGGTTAATGCATATTTTATTTTGGTCATGGACAAAAGAAAGAGTTTTTTTTCCCCCTAACTATACACATTTATTACAAATGTGTTATTTTTCTCTTTTCCCTTTGAGAGTCATGGGAGGGAGAGAAAATGGCTCTTCACTTATTGAAAACAATTTTATTTAAAAAGATAATACTATTTTGGTGATTTTTTTTTCTTTCCCTTCCCTGGTTTTTGACATTTAAAGTCAAGAGACCTGGATTCAAATTCTGGAGCTGATATGTACAAGTTGTAACTATGGATAAGTCACTTAGCCACTCTAAGTCTCAATTTCCTCTTGTATAAATGAGGCTACAAATACCAATACAGAGTCATTTGAATTGGAGAGAGAAGTCAGAGACCCTGAGACATCAAAAAGCCATTAGAAAGGCTGCCATTCGTTTAGGGAAATAGTGTGGAAGAGCTCACCTGGAGTGAATAGGTGGCTGAGATAAAACTATCTTGCTATTTTAATTCACTCTTCTTGCTAACCGGTGCTATGCACCATTGTGTTTCTGTGCCACTGATGTAATGGGAGGGACTCTTCTAAGTTCTGGCACCCTAGGTCAAAGTTGACCAGCTGTCCCTCTCTAATTATAGTTGCTAAATAAGTACCAAATAAGTGGTTAGTTACTGTATAAGAAGGAAATGCTTTAATGCAATACTGAATTTCTTTAGCAGCTGTAATCAAGAAGAGGTTGGTCAAAAATAAGAAGATGAAAGGATAAGATGGGGTGGTGGTAGATCTTTTTATAGGATATATAGGGCAGATCTGGGATTAGAGGACTGGGGAGGTACAGATGAAAAAAGAGTTTTAAATTCCCTTCCCTGCAAGAGAAGCCTGTACATTTATAGGGCTCCATTAGAAAGCCATTGTGGCTGCTATGGAACAAGAACCTTCTCGTGTATGCCAAAGAAGAGAAGATTCACGTTGCCAAAGAGTGGCAAAATAACAGAAGACTTATTGGTCAAGGAGAGGAATTCTAGGGCCAATCTTCCTGAAAAGAAGAGGAGTTTCTGGACAATGTTGAGTTCCCAAACACAGTAGAGAAATTCCAGGACTATGCAAGAGCCAACACCAAGAAACAGTGAGAGAGAAAATTGTAATATGGAAGAACAAACTTGTACCTTGACTTTTATTAGTATATTAAACTGTATCAGAGATTCCAAAACTAATTTGGCCCACTGTCCCCTTTAAAAAAAAACTATTCAGTACCACCTGGAAATCTACTTTCTTTAACCATTTAATGGTTTTTTTTAAGTTTGTGTCATTTCAAAAAAAATTTTAATGGTGCATCTTAAATTTAATAATTTATTGAAAATTTGTAGATTTTCCCCTGCATTGAAATTTTGATGATGCAATATTGTGTCATGTAACCATATAGTGTCATATTGTAAGCAAATCATTACGCACACATATTCCTGCCAATTAATGCTGGATTTTCCACCAAAGCAGTACATGTTTACCTGCCCACACTTGCTTGTTAAGACCAATGGATGGACTTGACCACAGATTAGTTATAACTTGAATTTTGTGTGTTTAGTTGGAAAATAATGTAATCACTATGACTTTAACTCTGTTACACAAGAGATGAAACATATATGAATGCTTTTTCAAAATTGTCTTCTCTTCCTTCCACTTATTTTTATTCAATACCCCCTGATTGCACCCGAGGCTACTACCACACCTCTGAATCATTCCAGTATCCCCCAAAGGGAGGTATTATCCACTTTGGGAATCTATGAACTATATGGACTAAGTGGGTTCGAGGCAAGATGGGGTTGACTCAGTATCAAACCCAAGTGCTTTCTCTTTGTGAGGCAATCTGAACCCTAAGTAATGTCAAATGTTTTGAGGAATTAAGCCTCATTAGAGACCCATAGAGAAAAAAAAGTTGTCTTGCATATTTGGAGGCTTTGGGTTTTTATATTGTTGTTTTCTGTTAGGTGACATAGATCTTGTCTTTATTTAATGTATCAGCCTCACTGTTTGCATATGAGCCAACAATCTTTTTTCCTTTTCTATGGAGACCTAGACATGAAACACAAAGAATTATTTGTGACACACTCCCAAGATTTAATCCAATGCTTGTAAACCCAGAGCAGGGTTAATGGACCACAAGCTACATCTTTGGTATGATGCATTCCACATAATTAAACAGAGACCATTAAAGGCTGTAATTTATACTCTGTTCTCAGCACTTCTGTGTATGCTTATGAGTTTACAAACATACATGAATACCAATTTCATGAATAACAGGTATCTCCTGATTTCATCTACATCTTTTATATTTTTAGGATGGCAACAGACTTTTTCAGACTTCTTTCTACTCCTACTGCTCTTAATGTTCTTTCAGGAGATAGCCTTCTTACCAAGTACCAAAGTAACAGAGCATCTGAAGGCTACATAAAATGAGTGCTTAGAGGAAGTAGAATCTTTTCTTGTCACTTTGTAAAAGATGGTGGTGTGATGTTTGTGTTTATTTAGAAGACTGCTCTTCTTGTCCACCAAAAGACAGTGGTATGAGCAAACTCTATCTCACTGCTGGAGTTCCCAGAGATTTTCCTATGACATCCCAAACAGTAATTTCACAAAACTTTGGTCTGTTGTATCACATGAATGTGGAGGCATGACAGGGAAATAAAGAATTTTGAAAGCAAAACAAAACAAACTAATCAAATACAAAATTGAACTCACTGTTTTCCCCCCTCAACCCATACTTCTACCTGAATTTTCCTATTACTGCCAAGGAATCCACCATCTTCCCAGTCACCCAGGCTTCAAGCCAGGTGTGATCCTTAACTCTTTACTCTTTCTCACCCCCTTACATCCAATCTGTTGCCAATAGTTACACTTTGGAGGACAGATGGGGTTTAGATAAGTGGAAAGAATGGCAAAGTGCACTTTGCACATAGGAAATACTGTATATGTTTATAGTTGCAAATGGGAGACTAATCTATCTTTAGAAAACAGGATAGATTTTTGTCAGTTTGAGAGGAACAAAATTCACAGAATTTAAGAATTGGAAGAGACCTCAGCAGTCATTTAGTCCAATCCATCCTCAAAAAGTTATCTCTAGCCAGTCATTCCCCAATTGATAAGTGGTCAAAGGATATGAACAGGCAATTTACAGAGATAGAAATTAAAGATATATTTAAGCACATGGAAAAATGCTCTAAATCACTATTGATTCATGAAATGCAAATCAAAACAACTTTGAG
>JAQQSW010003944.1:0-14564 GCA_028646575.1 Pseudocheirus occidentalis
GGGAGGGAGAGGGAGAGAGAGGGGGGGAGAGGGAGAGGGGGGAGAGGGAGAGCATGGTCAAGGGGACAGAGAGAGGAAAGAGTTATCCAGCTAACTCCCTCCCCACAAATGAATGAATGGGACCAGCTGCTGCTGTTCAGTAAATCATTGTGTATGGGGGGTGGGGATGGGTACAGGGTGGGGGGGGGAACTATAACATAGGTGGCAAAATAAGGGGAGGGGCAGGGTAAAGGGGTGAAGGGCCTTCCCAGCCCCGGGCCTAGAGAAGCATCATGATCATTTTCCTCATTCTCACCATCGCCAGAACCAGCCTTTTCTTGCTCATTGAATTGGACTCTTCATTAGAAACCTGGGCAGCTTCCAGTTCTTGTGTGAGACACGTTTTCTCAGTTTCAGAGTTGGTGTTCATTTTCAGCTAAAGAAAACTGCACGACTAAAAGGAGACATTTTGACGCTATTGACACCTCCCGGAACGTTTTTCTCTTTCTCTTCTGCTTATTTTAATCTCTGCCCTCCTTTGGGACAGGTGCTAGCTATCTCAGCTCCCATCTTCTCCTCCAGGAAGCCCTCCCTGACTACCCAGCTCATGTAGATTCCCTCTTGTCCAAGCTCCTTGGTCTCTTACCATTCACTGTAGCACTGGACTCTACCCTGTTTTGTAATAATCTCTTTTAGAACTTGAGCTTTGTCTCCGAAGCTAGACAGATTTAATCAAGGAATAAGACAGTCCCCAGTTTTGCCCCTGTCCCCTAGGGCTTGTTGTATAAAGCTATAAGGACACACAAGAGGTGGTCAGCTAATACCTGATAAAAGACTGATAAAAATGCCACTGATCTTTGAAATATACTGCAGGAGGGATAGACTCTGTGCTCTGGGGTTATATTGATCTCAATTAATTAACCCAATTGGATGAATATCCAATAAACATCGGTTAAATACTTATTTTTTCCTAGACACTAAGGAAATAGGAAGTATAATTGACCCAATCCCTACCCTCATGGAGCTAATAGTCTTGTTGGAGGAGAAGACATGTTTACAGATAGCTATAACAATATTAAATAATTTTTTTATTTTAAAATTTTATTTTTATTATTAAAAGGCAAGTAGGTGGTACAGCAGATGGAGTGCTGGACCTGGAGTTGGAAAGGCCTGAGTTCAAATCCAGTCTCAGGCACTTACTAGATGTGTGACCCTGGATAAGTCACTTAACCTCTTTTGCCTCCATTTTTTCATCTGTAAAACAAGCTGGAGAAGGAAATGGCAAACCACTCCAGTATCTTTGCCAAGAAAATCCCAAATGGGGTCATGAAGAGTAGGGCATGACTAGAAACAACTGAACAAAAACAAATGTGCCTTATTCCTCGTGGTCTTGTGTAGACAATAATATCAGGCACATCTCCCTTCCTGTACTTTGAACAACCTTAAATACGTGTAATCATGTCTCCTAATAACCATGTGCTAGCTGAGTTTTACTGAGTTTTGAATTCAAGACAAAACCAAATCCACATCCAGAGTTCTGTTCAGACTAATCTAATTCTCCATCTTCCCTCCACCCCCTCAAACTCGCTCCTAGCAGTTTTCCAGCAGCTGAAAAGTGACTGGTGATTCTCTCAAAGGTCGGGCCCCCTGCCTCCTGGCTTTATGCAGAACTTGTGTTATTCTGACTGCTTAAACTCCACTGACTTCAGAAATTGTTCTCATTATATCCCAGCTGTAATTGGTCTGCAGAATGCATTCACCGTGCAGGAGATAAAGCAAGGCTTTTACTCCATGGAGAGGACATGAGAGAGTGGATAGGCCCGTGGTCACCACATCCTTCAATGCGGTGGGACCCCTGTCATCACTAGCAGTTTTGCAGACCCCAGGCACGGTTGGCAAGTGAATGAAACCAAGCCCATTAACAGCCCCGCTCACAACTCGAAGCCTTTCTCTGAACAATGCTTCCCTCGCTTGGCTTGTGAAGCCTCAGGAAAGTGGATCAATAAGAATAAAAAGCCCAGGACAGCCAAGTCACCTTGGGTGGCCTTCACCTGCCTGCTGTTGTCATCCTTCCCAGAGTGGGCCAGCCTTAGGAGGGTCATCTCTGCCTTTTCTGGTCTATAAGAAAGCTCATCTGGAAGGGTGAGGCACATCTGCCTGCCTGGAGCTGCTTTGGGCCTCCTGATAAGAGAGACAGAAATGGTATAAGTTGTTGCTGTTGAGTCATTTCAAACTCTCTGTGACCCCATTTGGGATTTTATTGGCAAAGATACTGGAGCAGTTTGCCATTTCCTTCTCCAGCTCATTTTACAGATGAGGAAACTGAGGCAAACGGGGTTAAGTGACTTGCTCAGGGTCTTAATGCTAGTACATGTCTGGGGTCAAATTTGAACTCAGATCCTTCTGACTTGAGGTCTTACACTCTATCCACTGCTACACCTAGCTCAATACCTGTCAATTATATTTTATTCAAGCTCCTGATGCTTCAGCATAATTCCATGTATTAGATTAGGCTGTTAGAGTCTGTTAGGGCCCTATAGGAATGGGGGTAATGCAGAGTAGGAAAGTTTGGATGAAGAGGGGAGAATGTGTCCTGAGGTCTCAAATGTGTGTCATTGCATGTTGCATGGACCTGTAGAAAGGCTAAATTGGGTAAGAACTGGGCTGTCTAAGAGAAGTTGATACTGGAAGGCAGATGGACCTGTAAACAAATTCGTTCTCCTCTACATTTCTCCTAAAAGTTGGAGGGAGGAGCCTTCATGGGTGACATTGAGACATCAAGTACGTCAAAGGAGAGAGGTGACGGCCACACTGTTCTCTGCTTTGGAAAGCCGTGTCTCCACAACAGTGCTTGGTTCTGGGTGTGCCATTATACCAATGACACTGACAAGCTGGAGTGGTTGTAGTCAAGGGTTCTTAACCTGGGGATCATTAACTTAAAAAAATATGATTTTTGACAACTACATTTCAAAATAATTGGTTTCCATTCTAATCTTATGTATTTTATTTTATATGCTTATTAATTTGAGAAAGAATCAATGCCAACAGGGTCCATGACAACTAAGAAAAGATTAAGAACTCTCAGAGGTGAGAAAAGTAACCAGAATTGCAGAGAATATGCCATATAAAGATTGGTAGATGGGACTACAGAAGTTTAGTCTGGAGAAGTAAAAATGTAGGGCTGGAAAAGCCTGATTTTGATAAAAAAAAAAAATAACAACATGCTGAGCATCTGCTGTGTGTTCATTTGAGTATTAGGTGCCATGGGTGATACGGAGAAATACAAGATAGGCCCATGCCTTCGAGGGCCTCGTAGTATAGTTGGGGAATAATGATATTGCTGACAATAATAACAACAAATTGGTATGTATGTAGAACTTTAAGGTTTCCAAAACATTTTACAATTAGATCTCGTTTTAACCTTACTATGACCCCGGGAGACAGGGGTTATTATTGTCCCCACTTTACTGGTGAGAAAACTGAGGCAAGAAGAAGTTAGGGTCCTGGAGCTGGGATATTGGACATCTGAGGCGGGATTTTAGCTCTAGTCTTCCTGATTCCAGGGTCCACGCTCTATTCATTTGAAAACAGAAATATGACTACAACAGTGGTACAACAACGGGTCACTGGTGGAGAGGCACCTGCAGGCAGTATGTCATTAATACAATTAATATCAGTAATGTCATACTCTTGCCACCATGGTTTGATACCTCTTTGGTCAGAGAGAAGTGTGAGCTCAGAAGAGGTGGAGGAAAAGCTTAGAATTTCATGGTATTCACTTGAAGGAATTTCATTCACTGAGGCAGCGCATTTATGGAACATTTTGTGCCGGGCTTTGGGCTAATGCAAACAAAAAGACAGCTCCTTCCCTCAAGGAGCTGACTTTTTTTTCTTTTTGGAGGGAAGAGGGCAGGGCAATTGGGGCTAAGTGACTTGTCCAAGGTCACACGGCTAGTTAAGTGTTAAGTGTCTGAAACTGGATTTGAACTCAGGTCCTCCCGACTCCAGGGCCCATGCTCTATTCACTTCACCACCTAGTCACCCCAGGAGCTTACATTTTAATAGAGAAAGATGGGGGCGGAAGAGAGAAGGTAGCCTAGCAGCAGGGCATGATGCAGAAGTTGCGCTGGATAGGAATTGAGGAGATGGCTGAGCTGAGCACCCTCTTTAAATGAAGCTGCTGGGAGGAGTCCCATCCTCCAGGAGCACAGAGCACTTTCCAAGGCAGAAGGAGGAAGGTGTTTAGAGAAGAGAACAATTGGTCCGACTGTCATAAAGACGCTGAAGCAGGTGCTGTGGAGTGCTTAGAGCTTGCTCAGACATCGAAGATGCCCAGTCATCCACTGCATCCCAGGCCATTGCTGGCTGTCCTGACTTTTGTCTTGCCACTGAACTTTGATGACTCCAGAAGAGAGGGTGATGACTTTGTTCTCTGCTTCTCTTCAACCCAATTCACTTCAGAGTCAAGACATCACAAGATGATGATGTCCTTGGTCCTCTTTGGAAAGGAAGGACCACCACCACCACCCTATACCTAAGGCCAGCCCTGCTGATGAAGACCAGAACAAAAGGGAGTAGAAATAAAATACAGTGAACCAAACACCACTTAGGAGGGCCAGGGTGTTTATCAAATAGATACGGCCCCGGCTTTGGGGTAGGGACAACTCAGGGAGACTGACTCAGATTTATTAGCTGTGTGACCCTGACACTTAGTCTTTCTGTGCCTCAGTTTCCACATTTGCAAAGTGAAGGGTTGAATTTAATGGTCTCTAAGGAGATACAAGGACACATCTTTCAATTCTAAATCTTTGATCCTGTGATGATCTCTTTGCTCATCTCTTTTATAGTCATCTTGTTTATTTTTTACTCTTAAGGTAATTTTCATTTTAAGCAGATTTAATAAGCAAAAATCTTTATTTAAAAAGATGACTATATTGAAGAGTTTCTTTTTCACTTTATGTATATTTTTACAGTGTATAAGTCTTACTACACCAAGAACTAAAATGGACCCAAGAAATCATCTCATCTATTTCCCATTTCCCCATATTTTACAGGGTAAGGAAATAGAAGTCATTTTTGACTATTATAAATGCCCAAACTGAATATAAAGGACATGTGAAGAAAGATGCTTTCTGCACGCAGAGAAAAGACTGATAAATGGAAGTATGTATAGAATAATTTTTTCAGAACTTAACAAATGCCAACTAAAAATGAGCATTGTTTGTGAAACGAGTAATATCTATTATATAGAGCTTGCCATTCTTTTAAGTGGATAGATAATAAATTCAGCGATTTTCAGTATTAAAAAGGGCCCTCCCTGGTTCCAGGTGTTGTGCTCTGTCCTGGATCACCAAGTGCACTCTCAGCTTTGTGAATGGATAAGTCTATGATCAGATCAGTGTTCAGGGGATGGTAGGTAGCTAGAGTATATTCTTTTTTGGAGGGGGGAAGGTAGGGCAATTGAGGTTAAGTGACTTGTCGAAGGTCACGCAGCTAGTTTTGTGTTAAATGTCTGAGGTCAGATTTGAACTCAGGTCCTCCTGATTCACCGCAACACCTAGCTGCCCCCAGAGTGTATTCTTAATGCATCCCCATCCTTTGTTCTCTTTTGTCCTTGTTCTACTTGCCTCATTTCTCCCTATTTCTCTCTCTCTCATCTCCCTTCTCTTCATTTCCAGCACCAAACAACTTATTTTCATAACTAGTATTGTATTGCTGAAATGTGTAACTTCATATGTATAATATATATATTTATGTCTTGTTTCTCCAACTTGATTGTGAGTTTCTTAAGAATAGGAGTCTTGTCCTATGCTTCTGAGTTCCTGATTCTGCCTGGGTAGATTTTGGCTAAGCATTGAATTAGCATTCAGTGTGTACTTCCCTGTGTTCTAGATAGAATACTGGACTCAGAATCAGGATTCAAATCCCAACTCAGACATTTAGTTGGTGACTATGAGTAAGTCAATTACTCTTCTAAGGCTTAAGTTTCCTCACTTAGAATGTGGGCTCACCAAAAGCACCTACCTCCCAGGGTCGTTTTGAGGTATAAATGAGATAACAGGTATGTATATACATGTGTATATATTCCCAAATACACATATATGTACATAAATTATATATACAATATATGTATATAATTGTGTATATATTATATAAATTGTTTTATAAACTTTAAAGTGTTATATAAATATTCATTATAAACTGATTCTTAGAATAGTTGATTAATTACATAAATTCTACATAAATGAGTTGAAAATGCTATATTTTATCATGCCAGGGGAAAATACCTTGTGGAGATATGTAGAAAGAATATACTTTCTGGAGTCCAAGGGAGAGGATTCAAACCTCATTTCTATCACTTAGACCTTATGTGACCTTGGCCAAGTCACTAGGTCTATAACTCTGAATTTCCTGGTCTGTAAAATGCATTAGTGACTTCTAAGGTCCTTTCCAGCTCAAGATCTGTGATCCTATTATGATCCCAAAGGTCTGAGTCTCCAGTGTTTTACACAATACTTTGTACTTAGTAGGTGCCTTAACAAAGGTTGATTGAATTGAGTTGGAGCCCACCAGTCAGAGGTCATGCCAGTGCATAGTGGGACCAATAATATGAAGAATAAAAAAATAACTTGTGTCATTCTGAAGAAGGAATTCTGTTGCTGCAATGGCCAGAAACCTAAACTGGTATCTAGTCCCAAAATACCTACAGAATCTTCTAGACTGGAGTTGGGGGACAGGAGCAGAATGTGGGAATGGAGTGGGTGAGGAGAAACAAACTGGGGATAAATAGGATGTAGTTCAGAGCTCTTTCTGAAAAGATTCTGAGGAAACCAGGCTTTCCAGCGATGCCAAACCAGCTTGTGATTATAGCGGTCCCAGGTTCAGGTCACTGAATGCCCTTTAGGGAAAGAATAAAAACAGAAAAGACATCTTTCTGTGTTAAGTGGCAGAAACTGTTTATTCCAACACTGGCTTTCCTTTGGGTGCCTTGGTACACCTCTCCCAACCACATGTACTCTGGTATTTCTAGGCATGGGGCTGCACATGCCAGAAATGCTTTTAAATGGGGGTCAGAGGTAGGCAAGAAAGGGACTGGAATAGTCTCACTCCTGGGCTTCCTTTGCTTGTTACTGTCCACTGACTCTGAGAAGGAAGAGGAAGTAAGAACCATTAAATATGAGTTTTCACTTGCTCCAAAGCTGTGGGATGATGTGAAAGTTCCCAAGAGAATGAGTGGAATTTTTCCTTGTGCCTCTTCACCTTGGGCACTGCTTGATAATGAGTGAATTTAGCTTGCTTCTGAATTGCTAAGTGATTTTGGGGGGGAGGGGGAGAACCAGAATGGTTTGGTTCAGGATGGTCAGGTTCCTCTTGGAAGTGGGTTTGGACAGGTGGGGTATTCCAAGGGGAAGCATGCTACAGGAACCACTGCAGTCCACAGCAACAGACCCTAAGTTCCACATGGTGGAGATTCTGAACTCCTTCCATTTCCATTTGCTTCTTGATTGGGGTTGTGGGTCTGTGAAAAGAGATGAGTGAGAATGAAAGGGAGGAAAAAGTCAAGAAATAACATTCCTTACAGCGGCAGTGAGCTTTAAAAAAACTAAACAAAACAACAACACCATAATATTTCAGGTGAAAATTGCCAGAGAAGAAACTGCAGCTCATGTAGGCACATGCAAATGATATGCAAATTTTCTTGTGGTCCTTCTATTTCATAACCTGGAAAATGCTAATGGAGACCACAGGTCCAGGCCAGGCCTCCCCTTGGCACTCTCAGAGAGTCTGTCCCTAATTAAAGAGTACTTTCTTGACAGCATAGTGCTCTAATGATCTTTTTTCCTTCCTCTCATCACAGCTCTGTGCTATAGTCTAGTGTTCCTCTCTCTGTTCGCTGAATGGGGGAACCACAGTGTTGAAACCCTGGAACAGAAGGTTCCAGAATCCCCAACTAGGGCTGAGCAAATAGGCTCGGGTGAGAAGAAAGCAGAATTTATGGTTATCACAAAGAATATGGTTTCTTATCCCCTCTGCTTCTAGAAAAATATGGAGGAAGCTGGGGGAAAAAAGTTAATAGCAGTAGATTGGGCTAGCTTTTGTGGGGTATGGGGTATGATGGGTGAAGGATGACAATGTTTGGGGAACATTTTGTAGACTTATGAGGTTGCTTTGGGTTACTATTACATAGCAGAAGGCAATAAGATTGAATGTGTTGGGGGTGACAAGACAAATTAAAACACAGGCAAACCAGTTTCAAATCAATGTGGTAGGAAACTGGGAGCCATGGAGAGTGTTTGAGCAGGTTATGTGACATTATCAAAGCCATGTTCAAGTATTGCAAGGAGCATTGTATAGGAAAAGATCTAGATTCATATCCTTGTTCTGCTCTTAACATCTTTTGTGTCCTGGAACCTGGTATCAGGCAGACTTGAGTTCAAGTTCAGTCTCAGACATTTCTCAAGTAGTTTGCCTGGGCAAGGCATTTAACTGCTGTCTGCCTCGGTTACTTCATCTGTAAAAATGTGGATAATAACAGCGTTTACCTCCCAGGACTGTTGTGAAGATCAGATGAGATAAATAATTGTAAGGTGATTTATAAATACTAAAATGTTATGTAAACCCTGGTTACTGTTCTTATTGTTGTGGCATTTAATCACTGGCGGGGAGGGACGGGGGCTCGATTTTTCTCCTATGTCAAAGGAGAAGGTTGGACTAGATAATGTATTACCGAGTTTTAAATTCAATGATTCCTAAAACTAGCTTGTCAGTAGTTGAGGATGGATTGAAAGATGGGGTCGCCATGAGGCAGTGAGGTCTATAGAAGGTTGTTGTAAGGAAGGTGGGAGGTGATGAGGGTCTGGAGAAGGTGTGGAAGTGGGATTGGAAAGCAAGAGAAAATGGAAAGGAAGAATCCTAGAGAAGGTTTGACAAAAGAAATAATATCCTTTGCTAACATGTTGGACTTGGAGAATGAAAAAAAGGGAAGAATTTAAAAAACAAAAAGCTTATTTGGGTACCTTGACCTTCTCCCTTCTGGCCTTGCCTGGCTCTTCCTTTAACCCCCCGCCATGCCAGCCCATGCCCAGCACTCAGTCTCCTTATTTTCCCTCCATGCTCACTCATCCCTCTCAGATTCTACTTTATGGAAAGTATCTGATAGAGACAGACTAATACACATAGAGGCAAATGACTGGAAGTGCTTAAAAGCGTTAAAGCATGCATCGCCCCCTCCCAAGTTAAAGAGGTGAATTTCTAGGTGGACTTTCTGGTGACAACTGGCCAGTCTAGCAGTATTTAATAAACCAGTACTATAAACTACACACCACAATAGGCGATGGGGATAGAAATTCTTCCCCTCACAGAGCTTACATTCTACTGGGAAATACAGAATGTATAAAGATAAATACAACTTGTTTGAGGGGAGGTACTAAAAGGGCGGCTAGGTGGCACAGTAGATAGAGCACAAAGTCTGGAGTCAGGAGGACCTGAGTTCAAATCTGGTTTCAGACATTTACTAGCCGTGTGATCCTTAAGGTCAACTTAACCCCGTTGACCTTAGTTTCCTTATCTGTAAAATGAAGGAAATAATAGACCATTATAGTATCTTGCCAAGAAAACCCCAAACAGGGTCAAGAAGATCAGAAATGACTGAACAGCAATTAATAGCTGAGAGATTCAGGAGAGGTTTCTAAAAAGTTTGGAAGGGAGCCAGGGGTGTTAATAGGCAGCAGTGAGGAGGGAGAGAATTTCAGGTATAGGGGGCAGCCTGGGTAAAAGCATGGAGATGGGAATAGAATATTATATTTAAGGAGCTAAAAGTAGCCCAGTTTGATTAGTGTTCATGATGGAGCATAATACGTGACCATCCTTGGAAAGATGGGCTGGAGCCAGAATGAGAAGGGGTGACTGGAGCCAAATGGAAAATCTTTTATTTTTCCTAGAATCAAAGGAGAGACCCTGAAGCTTCTTGAGCAAGGGGATAATATTATCAGATCTGCACTTTAGGAATATTGATTTGGCAGCTGCAAGGAGGATGGACTGGAGAGGGAAAAGACTGTATAAAAGGAAACCTGTATAATAAAATTAGGAAAAACCTGTATAAAAAATAAAAATAAATGAGAAAACTCCCGCAATGGTCCAGGTGAGAGGTGATGAAGGCTTGGACTAGGGTAGTTGGGGTGTGAGTGTAGAGATGCTGAAGAGGCAGAGGTGACAAGACTCTGCAATTAATTGGTTGCTGAGTGAGTGAGAGGAAAGACTTAAGAATGACTCTCGAGGCATGAACTTGGGTGATTGGAAGCAGGGTGATGCTCTTGACATAAATAGGGAAGATAAAATAAGGTTTAAGTAGAAAGATAGTAAGTTTTGTTTTGGATGTGTTGAGTTGGGGATACCCATGGCATATCTAGGTGGGAGCAACCAGCAGGGACTTGAAAATGCATTGTGGGATATCAGGAGAGACATGAGTGATGGGTATGGAGATTTGAGAGGCATCGATACAGAGGTGATAACCGAAAGTGAGGGAGTTGACGAAATTCCCAGGAGACAGGATATATAGAGAGAAAAGGAAAGGGCTCAGGACAGAGCCTTCCTGGCTATCTGGCAGCGGTACTTTTTCTGGAAATGAGAGGCTTTCCCTGACATCAAAATCAAGATAAGGAGACCATCTATTTCCACATATGCTTAAAATGGGTCCTATCCCACAGATAGCTAGGGTACACTGTGCATAGTAGGGACAGGGCTAGATGGGATACTTTGGGGTAGATGTTTTGCATGAGGTAATGACCTAGCTAAATAATTCTATGCATGCATTCACACATGTATGTATATATGTATGTATGTATGTATGTATGTGCATACTTGAGACAGTTTGGCACAGTAGGTCAAATGTCAGACTTGGAATCAGGAAAGCCTGATTGTGAATTCAACTTTAGATGCTGTTATTTCTGTGCCCCAGATGACATATGTAACCTTTCCCAGGTTCTGTTTCTTCATCAGTTAAATGGGAATTAAAACAGTACCTGACTCCCAGGGTTATTATGGGGATAAAGTGAAATAATGACAGCAGAATGCTTTGCAAACCTTAAAGTGCTGTAAAAATATTAGCTATTATTATTTCTTGTTTTTATATGTTTTTATTTGTGTATAACCTGTTGACCAGCATTTATTATAGATCTACTATATGCCAGGCATTGCTCTAAGTGCTAAGGATATAAAAAAGGCAAAAAAACATTCCCTGATCTCAAGGAGCTCAGTATAATGGGGGGGAGAATTTAGACAATATGCACACATCTGTGTGCGAACAGTATGTATATTATACAGACATATATATACACATATACACACATATACACATGCACACACGTGTGTATATGTGTATTATATATATACATATATATTTCTGGCAAATTGGGGGAAGTTGAAGAGGAAAGGTGCTAAGATTCAGCAGGACAGGGAAAGTCTTCTTGCAGAAGGGACTTTAGCTGAGACCTGAAGAGAGTGAGGTATATGTGGTATGTGTGTGTATGTATGTATGTATGTGTATATACGTGTATATGTATGCATGTATATCCGTATGTATGTACACAGAGGGAGAGATGTTTATACAGACACTTATTTCAGTTTCTGTGCAAAGTAGCTCTTTTCATTTATGGCTATACCTTGTTTCAAACAAAACCAGAATATAAAAATCCTAACTTTAAAAAAGCTAAAATTAAAGTCATTTATTAAGTGCTTACTATTTGCAAGGCACTAGACATACAAAAATGAAATAACCTGAAAGAGGTAAACTCGGGTATGTGGCGCAGAGTGGTAACTACTCATATGATAGTTTTTTCATTTTACAGAAAGGATTCACTGCAGGATTCTTCTAAATAGTTATTCCCCTCATACATATAGACCAGGACTGAACTTGTATTCTATTCTCCTGAATCAGTTTATCACATAAAACAAGGGACACCTGTACTTTCATAAGAAGGTGGCAGGATATTAGAGGAAAAATGGAGATGTAAAGGTGCATTGTGATAATAATTTACATTTCTATGGTGCTTTCCGTACACTGTCTCATTTGATTCTTGAAACAACTCTGTGAGGTAAGCATTTTAATAAGGATCTTCCATACTTTACAGATGAGGGAACTGAGGCTCAGAAGGATAAAACAATCACATTGCTCGTAAGTGATTGCGCCTATTTCTCCTGCTTTGGTCCAATGCTCTTCCTGTGATATCATGCTGAGATTAGCAGGTTTGAACTGCAATAAATGATAAGCATGGTGAAATGGAATGAGCATTGGAAAAGGGCTTAATGCTAATAATAACCAAGAGTTACATAATGCTTTAAAGTGTGCAAAATGCTTTACATGCACGCATTGCCTCAAGAGCTCTAGATTCTGGCTGTAGGAATATGGACAAGATGCTTCACCCCACGAGCCTTCTATTTCTTTGTTTTAAAATGAGGGTAGAGTAGATGATTTCAGAGGCCCTCTCTCAGTCGAAAGGGCTATCATTCTTGGGTTGCCATCTTTGCATGCAAACTAATGGCATTTCAAATTAACAGAACTGAATTTGTACAGAATGAAATCTTGCATGTGCCATGATAATTAGGCCCGGACGGCAGCTCTTTAACTCTGCTGAGTTTCCATTGGCAGAATTACAGACTTAGATCTGGAAGGGACCTTGGACACCAGCTAATGCAACCTCTTTATTTTATAGAGTAGGGAACGGAGGCCTAAAGAGGCCCAACCACTTGCCCAAGGCCAACTGTGTGGGTTCAGGCAAGCAGCAGGCCCATTGTTTCAGGCTTGCTATGTAATTATCAGTTGCATTGGTGGTGATTTGGAGCTGTTATAGAAAGTATAAAGTTTCCTGTTTGTTCTTCCTGCCAAAGTGAGATCCTGTACAAGGACAGGGAAGAAGCTGTCAGGAAGCTATCAAGTGTTTGACGAGTTCTCTCCTGCCAGGTTGATGCCAGTAGTCACATGCAGAGAATGTTGGCCTTGGAGAAATGATGAACTTAGAGTACCCACCTATTTGTGTGTTTATTTATAACACGTGTGCACGTGGGGAAGGGGAAAGGGAATAACCATGGCCAAGCACAGTCCTAAGTGCTTTCTAACTATTATCTCATTTGAGCCTTACAACAACCCTGTGAGGGAGCTGCTGGTATTAACCCACTTTTGCATTGGAGGAATCTGAGACAAACAGAGATGAAGTGACTTTCCCAGGGTCACACAGACAGTAAGTGTCTAAGGTAAAATTTGAACTCGTGTCTTCTGACTCTAGGCCTAGTGCTCCATTGATTACACCACTAGCTGCCTCTGTGTGTGTCTACGCATATTTCTTTTAGGATGGGCTTTTGATGCTCCTCCAAAAAAAAAATGGATATAAGAAACAGTAGCCTGGGAATTTGCTATTTTATACCAAAAGTCTTCAATGTTTCCAAAGTTATGTGATGGGAACTCGAGGGTGGGGGAAGGGGCAGGAAGGATGAAGAACAGACAAGAGGGGATGCTGATTCTGTGCTAAATCTTTGTTTTCCGGAATAAAAGAGAGGGGTTAAAGAACAACATGACTCCTAAAGTAATTGATTAAAAATACAAAGAGACTGTTAGAATTGATGAATTTATGGAACTCAAAGGAGCATGGAAAGACTTATTTGAACAGTAAAAGTAGTCTGCATTGTGAAAACAATGCCTATAGTAAAAGAGACAGGAAGAACAACCTTTCTATCTCCCTCCTAAATGAACACCATACAATTAGAACGACCATGTTTAGTTCCAGAAAAGAGATAAGGAAATGCAGTCAACTAGCAATTATTAAGGGCTCGCCAAGCACTGAGCTAGGCACTGCGGGAATATGAAGGCAAAAAAACCACACACACACACACACAATACATGCACACATGCATATATACATGCAGACATACTTACATAACATACATGCATATATCATACCTGCCCTCAGGGTACGTTAAAATTTATTTTTACCTTATACTCTAATGGGGGAAAATAACTTGAAAATAACTAGGTACCTACTATAGATAAGTGGATAGATAGATAGATGGATAGATGGATAGATAGATAGATAGATAGATAGATAGATAGATAGATAGATAGATAAATGGATGGATGGGTGGGTAGACGGATGGATGGATGGATGGGTGGATGGATAGATAGAAGATAGATAGATAAATAGATAGATAGATAGATAGATAGATAGATAGATAGATAGATAGATAGACAGATAGACACCCAGAGTCTATGGAAGGTAATCTCAGAGGGTAAAAAGATAGGAGGCAGGAGGTGGAGTGTCATGCTCAAAGAACAGCAATTAAACCAGTATAAATGGATTGTAAAATGCATAAAGTTCAAGAAAACTGGAAATGGAGGAAAGGACCAGGTTATAAGGAGTTTTAAATGGCAAAGAGCTTTATATTTGATCCTGGAGGTGATAAGGATTCACTAGAGAACATTGAGCAAGGTGGTGACACTTACAAACCCACAGTATGGAAAAATCACCTTGACAATTCAGTGAAGAATAGACTGGAACAAGGAGAACCTTGAGATTGCAACACAAGGTAGAAAAACT
>JAQQSW010003945.1:0-14564 GCA_028646575.1 Pseudocheirus occidentalis
AAAGGACAAAAAAATAAATAACAGGGAGGTGACACCATATCTAAATAAAGGGAGAATAAGAAAACACCGAGCTCTCCCAATGAATTCAAGTCATTTGTGGCTCAAGTGAAATCTGTCTTTGGATGCTGAAAGTACTGGCAGATGTGTTTGCTGAATTGTTGATGGTGATATTTGAAAGATTGTGTAGAAAAGGGAGAGACACAACAGTGCTGGAGAAGTCAAAAGTGATCCTCAGTTTTTTTTTAAGAGAATAGAATTTGGGGGCGGCTAGGTGGTGCAGCGAGTAGAGCACCGGCCCTGGAGTCAGGAGGACCTGAGCCCAAATCAGGCCTCAGACACTTAACACAAAAAAACTAGCTGTGTGACCCTGGGCAAGTCACTCAACCCCCAACTGCCCTCCAAAAAAAAAGCAAAAAAAAAAAGAGAATAGAATTTATTGCTTCATTTTTGATGGTGCCTTTTAGCAGCATATAGTTTCCTTCCACATCTCTTTTAATTAGATCTAGTTTTGCTTTTGCTTTATCTGAGATAATGATTGGTACCTCTGCTTTTTGTACTTTAGCTGAGGCATAATGTATTTTACTCCAGCCTTTTGCCTTTACCCTTTGAGTATACACCCTTTTCACACGTGTTTCTCGTAAGCAGCATATTGTAAGATTACAGTTTTTAATCCCTTCTGCTATCTGCCTCTGTTTTATGGAAGAGTTCATCCCATTCACATTTACAGTTATAATTACTATTTGTAGCTTTCCCTCCATCTTATTCTCTCCCATGTTTATGCTTTTATTTTCCCCCTTTTCCCTTCCCCTCCTTAAGAGTTTTCCTTTTGCCCACTGTCTCCCTCAGTATTCCCTCCTTATCTGCCCCCTCCCTTTACCTACCTTTTCCACTAACTACTTCTCCCCTTCCTTCTAATGCCTATTCTCCCCTTTCCTACTTCCTGTAGTTTATGATATATTTTTAGATTAGATGTAGCATGTTATTTCTTCCTTGAACTTAGACTGACTTAGATAGATCTCATGTGATGCTCCTCTTTCCCTCTATTATGAGATGTTTTATGTCTCTTCTTGAAAAAGTCCTATACTTAACTGATTATATTATTCCCTCCTTATACTAGAATAACTTAGGGGAAAGGTCATATAATGTTCATCTCCCTCCCATCTCAAGGAGACTCAGAAATTCATCCTCACATGGAAGATTTCTACCACATTCTCTCATCTGTTAAGAAGCCAAATTCCAGAATTGGCTCTGGAGTTGGCTCATTTTCCACCAAAGGCTATTCAAGTGAGTCATAAAAGTCACTACAAAGACTTACTACAACAAATCTAATCTATCATATTTCATGTTATCATACCACAGGGCACAGTAGATTATGTTGTATAGGCCTCAGGCACTTAGTGCCGAGCTGATAAAACAATGTTGTATCCTTAGATATTTTGCTCACCAAAAGGCTTCTTTTATCCATACAAATACAAACACACACATAGTATTACAGGATGTGTGCCCATACTGTCTTTGCAGGAAAAAGGGTATCCTGATGGGAAATAGGCATATGTATATATTCTTAATAGAGAAGAATGTGAAAGGGGAAAATAGAGTCTATTATCTAGTTTCACTTGTCAATATATATTGACACCCTGGACCACAGATTTCTTCATGGATTCATTCCTAGGGATGATTTTCCTTTTGTCAAGGTGTCTACATTGGGAGAAAATTTAATATCTTCTTTCCAGGTTTTAATATTTTGAAAGCAAGATCAATTTGTAATGTCAATAAAAGTTCCCTAAACAAATCAGTCTGTTCCACTGACTATCCACCATGCCTCCAATGCCTTCCTCCTCACTCCATTCCTGTGGGTCCCATTACACTCAATAGAGAGTTCAAATTTCACCACATGCATAGATCCTTTCTAGGTCTTCACAGCCCAGCCAAACTCACCCCTCACCACTTGATGATTTCTAGCCTCTTTTTTGATCATGGCTTTCAGGTAGTGCAATAATTTTTAAATTATATCTCTTAGATCTACTTTCCACATTAGCCTTTTTCTATGAGATGTTTCACATTGCCTTCTATTTTTTACATTCGTTTGTTTCTGTTTTAGAGTAACTTGATTTCTCATAAAGTCATCAGCTTTCATTGGCTCCAAATTAATTTTGAAAGAATTATTGTCTTCAGTGAGATTTTGAAATTCCTTTACCATCTGGAAAATGCAGCTTTTTAATGCGTTCTCCTCATTGGCTTTTTGGGCCTCTTTTACCATTTGGTTTAGTCTATTTTTTAGGTGCTATTTTCTTCAGAAAGTTTTAGTCTCCTTTAACAGGTGGTTGATGTGCTTTTCTTTTTTTAAGTTCTATTTTTTCTTTTTTTTTAAGGAGGGCAATTGGGGTTAAGTGACTTGCCCAAGGTCACATGGCTAGTTTTTGTTTTAAGTGTCTGAGTCAGGATTTGAACTCAGGTCAACCTGACTCCAGGGCCGGTGCTCTGTTCACTGTGCCATCTAGATGCTCCTGGTTGATGTGCTTTTCATTACTTTTTTGCATGATTTTTATTTCTCTTTCCAATTTTAACTCCGCTTCTCTTACTTGATTTTCAAAATCCTTCTTGAGCTCCTCCATCATAATTTTTACTTATGTCAGAATTTATTATACTATTTGGCACTAGGAGAAATTGGGAAAACATATATATCACTTTATATGTTGAATATGAAGAGATGATATCTAAAAAGTGAAATTAAGAGGTGAGAGAGGAATACATTGGTAAAAGGAAAAAAAGAGAGATATAATAGGCTAAATTATCTCACATAAAAGCTGCAAGAGATAGTTATTACAGAGGAGAGCAAAAGCAGGGAGGTGAAAAGGAAATGGGCCAACCTTACTTTCTTTGGATTTGGCTTAAGGAGGGAATAACATGTACACTCTATTGGGTATCTTACCCTACAGGAAAGTAGGTGGGATGGAAATAAGGGGGGGGATAACAGAAGGGAGAGCAGATTAGGGGAAGGGATAGTCGGAAGCAAACACTTTTAAGAAGTGACAGGGTCAAGGAAGAAAACAGAATAAATGAGGGGTGGGATAGGATGGAGGGAAATCTAGTTAGTCTTTTACAACATGACTATTATGGAAATGTTTGGCAGAACTACATATGTATAATCTCTACTGAGCTGCTTATCTTCCCAGTGGGAGGTGTGAGGAGGGAAGAAGGGAGATAATCTGCAACTCAAAGGTTTAAAAATAAACGTTAAAAAAATTACATGTAACTGAGAAATAAGTTATATAGGCAATGGGGTATAGAAATCCATCTTGCCCTACAAGAAACTAAAGGATAAGGGAGTAGGGGGAAGGATGGGAGTATAGATGAGCAGGCTGACTGGGGGATGGGGGTAATCAGTATGCTTGCCATCTTGGGGTGAGGGGTAGGGGAGATGTTGGGAGAAAATTTGGAACCCCAAATCGTATGGAAATGGAATGCTGAAAACTAAAAATAAGTAAGTACATTCTGACAAAAAATAATTTTCCTATTGTCTATTAAGTAGGAAAGTCAGCATTGGAATTTAACTTCCTCTGGTCTTCCTCATTGATACTGCACTCAAATAAAATAAAAGAACATTAAAAAAGAAATGGAGAATTGGTGTTTCCCATTGACATCAGTGAGAAAGTGTTGTCAGGAATCTGGAATGGGCTTATTATGCCCAACAAAGAAATTAAAATAAAATATTACTCCTTCCAGATTGTTGGGAGATGTTTTATTTGAGAACAGGAGAGAAGCTGAGATGAGTGATTTTTTTGAGAGAATAGAAGAAAATGTATTCATAGCAATTCAAGCTTCACTTGATACATATATGAAAGTGAATTGGATAATTTTTCAGTAGTTTTGTATGTCAGTCAATAAGCACTTTAATTTCTGTAAAAAAGTTATCCTTTTTCAGATACAATGCTAAGCACTAGGAATATAAACATAAAATTTGGGCAACTAGGTGGTGAAGTGAGTAGAGTACCTAGACTGGAGTCAACAAGATTCATCTTCCTGAGTTCATCTGGACTCACCCACTCCCAAGCTGTGACTCTGGACAAGTCATTTAACCCTGTTTGCCTCAGTTTCCTCATCTGTCAAATGAACTGGAGAAGCAAATGGCAAACCACTCCAGTATCTTTATCAAGAAGATCCCAAATAGGGTCACAAAAAGTTGAACATGACTAAAACCAGTGAACACACATACCAGTGACGATATGAAGAAAGACAAAAAACATGTCATGAACAAAGCTTTCAAAGAAAACGTTAAGATTTATTCTTGGCTATGGAATCTCCTGTATTCTTTATCCATTCCAGACTGTTCCTGTGTGGCTTCAAAAGGATTACATAACATTTGGGGATAAAGATGCAGCCTAATAAGCCAGCACTGGAGGACAAGATGGCAAAGATCTCCACAGCCACCATAGCCTTCCCCTTGGTGCTCTGGTATGTGGGGAGGAAGGAGATCCATACACTACAGAACACTAGCATGCTGAAAGTGATAAACTTGGCTTCATTGAAGGTGTCAGGGAGGTTTCTGGCCAGGAAAGACACCATGAAGCTCCCCAGAGCCAGGATACCCATGTAGCCCAGGACAAAGTAGAAGGCAAAGGCAGAACCCGCTTTACACTCAATGATGATGTGGCCAGGTTCAGAGTGTGGATCTATGGCTGGGAAAGGGGGAGAGGTCCCCAGCCAAATGCCACAGATTGTCATTTGGATCACAGAACATATAAGGACAAGAGAATTGGACACCCTTGGATGCAACAATATCCTAATCTGGCTTCTTGGTCTTGTAGCCTTGAAGGCCAGAATAACAATCATGGTTTTGGCCAAAATAGAGGAAACAGCCACAGTGAACACAACCCCAAATGTTGTTTGCTGAAGTAGACAGGTTACAGTGGTAGGTCGACCAATGAAGAACAGAGAAGAGAGGAAACAGAGGGTCAGGGAGATGAGAAGAATATAACTGAGGTCTCTGTTATTGGCTTTGACTATAGGAGTGTCCTGGAACTTCACAAAAACAAGGAATACCAGAAATGTAAGTAAGGAGAAGAAAACAGCTGTATAGGCCAGAGCTTTTCCCAAAAAGTCTTCATAGCTAAGGAAAGTCACTATTTTGGTGAGGCACTGATTCCTTTCTTCATTTGGATCCTGATATTCTGGACGCTTCACACAATGGTCCATGTCTACAGAGTACAAAGAGAGTCTCATTGTCAAAAAAATTTCCCTATGGCCATAATAGGATATCACATTACACGAAAATAATTCTCACTGGATTCCAGTGCCCCAGGTACTTCTCCTCTTACCTCAATTGAGACCGGATGAACTCAGTTTGCTAGAAGTTTAAAAGCATAGATTCACTTGATTAAAATCTCTCATAATTTCATGAATTTAGATAAATTAATACATATTCTTTAAGATTGACAAGAACTAATTTTTACTATCGTTTCTTCTCAGATTGTCTCTTTTCCTAATATTCTCATTTCTTTTGAAGACAAAGTCACTCATATAAGACATAATGCAGTCTCTCAAGTAAAGTGAGTAAGACTGGTCATTTCTGCCAAATGGAGCATGGAGGAGAGGAATGTGGAAGACATCTGGAAAACTGGATCAGGGTCAGGTTGGGCTGGGTTGAGTAAAAACAAAGAACTGGTATTTATTTCCTCTCTAATTCCCTGAGAAACAAGGTTGCCTAGAATGCCTCTACACAGAGTGGACAGTTGGAAGACCAGCACTCTTCCTGCTTTCCCTATTTCCATCAAGAGCACCACCTCTTATAATTAGCCAGGTGAAAAATCTTTAGTTATCCTCAACTCTCTCCTCTTCTCCACTCCATTTAATTATCCATGCTGTATTGTTGTTGTTCAGTCATGTCCAATTCCTCATTACCCTATATGGGGATTTTTTTTGGAGTGGTTTGCTATGTCTTTTTTCAGCTCACTTTACAGAGGAAGAAATAGGCGAATAGGGTTAAGTGACTTGTCCAGGGTCATACAAATAGTAAGTGTCTGAGGTCAGATCTGAACTCAAGGCTTCCCAACTCTAGGACCAAACACTTTATTCCCTATCTCACTTAGCTGCACTGAATCCTGATGAAGACATTCCATATCACTGTGACCTCATTTAAACCCTTTCAGCTTCTATTTCTTTTTCTTTGAAATGAGAGTAATAATAGCATCTAACCTATAATGTTATTGTGAAAACCAAGAGAGGCAACTTAAGAAAAGCTCTTTGAAAACCTCCAATGCCAGTTGTTGCTGCTGCTGTTATTCTGCTTGACTCTAGAGGACAGATCCAGACCCAGTTATGGGAAGACAGGGACATTTTGGTTCAATATCAGGGATATCTTGCCAGTTGAAGTTGCCCAAAAGTGAGATGGTCTGTCTGTCAAGGTACAGTGAAGGCACTTTCCCTCAAGATCCTAATACAAAGACCAGAAGACAGAACTTACATTGAGTATGCCAAAGTATGGCTTCTGAAGCAGGTATGGATTGAACTAAGGCACTTAGGAAGTTTCTTCCTATAGTGAATCAGTGTAATTCTGTGTCTAGAAAGTTTTAGATCTTGGAATTCTAGCTGGATAGTAGGATGTCCTGACTGATTTTGTGTAATCAGCAGGTACATAGGTCTCTGGTTGTCTTGGGGAGAGGCACCAAAAGGCAAGGAAAAAAGGAAATAAAGTGAGCTATTCTGAATCAAACTTGTTTAATCAACCTTGGTCAGATGACAATGTAGACATAAAGCTAGCCTTATTTTAAAATGAATAATGTAATTAGTAACTGAAGATTGAGAACAGAATTCTGACTACAAGCTAATCAACCATTGCATAGTATCAAAAAGAAGGCATTGTCAGTAGGACTTTGGCTTTCACTTTTAATGATCAGCAAATAGAGGGGCAGATAATAACTTCTCAGGATTATTGCAGAATGACTGACTGGTTGGATGGAGATTATTAGAATAGCTGAATGCTTCGGTCTGAGAATCTGTGACTGATGCATTATATCTGTCACCAAGGGCTGTTGTAAGCTTAAGATGAGATATATGTACAGTGTCTTGCCAACCTAATGTGCTGGAAATAATTGATATTATTATGATTATTTTTCTTATTAGTTTTATTTACTCAGTGCACACTGTGCTCAATTCAGTTAAATATTTTAAATCACCAACATAATCCTGCTATGAAGAAAACTATGACCAAGAAAATCATAAACATAATTAAGGAGTATTTTCCCATGATCTCTTGAATTAACCATGCCCATATCCATACCCATAAACTAGAAGTAACTCTACTTGGAACTAACCTTCTATTCTCCAGCTCGAAGTTTACTTTAGCCCCTGTCTGATCTCAACACCCACCTCAGATTTTCTGTCTGACAAAAATCTCTTATAGCTAGAAAAGCCTCTTTTAGAATGACCATAATAGGAACTTTTACTGTGAAATATATTGAATCAGATTGAAATTCAATGACCATCCACTTCTTTACTTTACCTATTGACCATAAATCCATGTGACTGAAAGGGAAACTTTACTACTACTATTACTACTACTACTACTACTACTACTACTACTACTACTACTACTACTACTACTACTACTACTACTACTATTATTACTATGCCTTCACACCATGCCCACTATGCACCAGGAACTGTTAGATTTCAGTGTAATAGCCCTTATACAACCCTTATACTGTAATAGTCAATGTGATAGGCCTTAAACAGGAATGCTCATGTGATTTGCATCTGCCTACAGACGCAAATTGCTATTTCTTTCTCCTTCACTAGGTTTGGAAAAGGGAAGTCTTTGACATTGCTAAATTGTGTAATTTTCAGACACTTACCCTTTTGATTAGAAATCTCTCCATCTGGGCATGAAAGACAGTCAAAGCAACAGACAGGCTCCCCTTCACGAGCTATTTTCCTGAATCCAAACTCACAGCTCTTGGTGCATGTAGCCTTGGGAGTCTGAGATGTAAGAAAGGTAAGAAATGCAGAGCAACAGGTCAATTTGGCACCAGATTAAGATGGTAACAATACTTCCTACTTTAATAAAAAGTAGCAGAAAAAAATGAAATTAACAGTTCACTAGACAATAAAAATTTATCTATTATTCTATGTAACCTAGTGTTCAAAAATTCAGTGACATTAACTATTTGAGCAAAAAAAGTAAACAAGACAACTTTATTAGTATTAAAATTCTATTCTACAGAAATGAATTTCAGATCAACATCTTGCACCATATACCAGGACAAATTTAAAAGAGAAATATACCTTATTTTGAAATGTCAAATTATTTAAAAATATTAGAATGGAGTAAATTATTATATACAATTTTGACTAGGGGGAGGATTTTAACTTAGAAAAAGGAGATATAGTCACAGAAGATAAAATAGTCAATGGACTTAATATGAAATTAAAGATTAAAAAATTCAGTGAGAGATTAATAAGCATAACATTCAATTGAGAAGGATATTTTTGCAGGAAATTTGATAAAGATAGGAAAAAGAGATATTCCCAAGTTGAAAAGTGGTGAAAAGTATTATGAAGACATGAAGATTTTTCTCTTTTCATTCTCTTTACATGAGAAATTATATTGCATAATAAATTTCTTTTATTTCTTTTTAAATTTATGTTTATTTTTAGTTTACCACATTCATTTCCATGAGATTTTGAGTTACAAATTTACTCCTTTTTTCCTGTACTCTCCACCCCAAAAAAACAGTTCCACTGAGTACCATCTCCCCCATTCTGCTCTCTCCTATATACTCCCCCATTACCCCTCTGACTTTCTGGTAGAGCAAGATTGATCTCCGTATCTCATTGCCTGTATATCTTATTTCCCAATTGCTTGTAAAGAAATAATGATAATGATAACAATAATAATAAGAATAAAAACATTTGATATTACAACTTTGAATTCCAGCTTCTGTCCCTCCCTTCCTCATCACCCACCCTTACTGGGAAGATAAGCAATTCAATATGGGTTGTACATGTGTAGTTATGCAAAACATTTCCATAGTGGATATATAGTGAAAGACTGATTATATTTCCCTCCATCCTATCCCACCCCCCACTTGTTCTATTTTCTAATTTGGCCTTGTCACTTTTCAAAAGTGTGTGCTTCTAACTACCCTTCCCTCCCAACCTACTTTACCTTTTATCTTCCTCCCTCTTATCACCTTACCCCCTACATTCCTGTAAGGTAAGATACCCAATTTAGTGGGTATGCTATTCCCTCCTTAAGTCAAATACAATGAGAATAAGGTTGACCCATTCCATTTTACCTTCCTGTTCTTCCCCTCCATTGTACTGGTTTTCCCTTACCTCTTTTATAACAGATGATTTGCCCTATTCTGTCTCTCCCTATCTCCTCTAATTATATTCCTCTATCACTTCTTAATTTTATTTTTTAAATATGACCCATTCCTATTCATTTGATCTTGGGCCCTCTGTCTACGTATGCCTGTACATATATATATATACACAGACTCACATATGAATTCATTTGAACATATACCCTTCTATATATACATATATGTATGTATACTGATAGATAGATAGATAGGTAGATTTATATTCCCTTCAACTATCTTCATACTCAAGAAAGTTTCATAAGTTAGAGTTATTGTTTTTCCATGTAGTTCAACTTTGATAAGTCCCTTATGATTTCTTTTCCCTGTTTTCTTTCTTATGCTTCTCTTCTTGTATTTGAATGTCAAATTTTCTGTTCAGCTCTGGTTTTGTCATCAAGAATACTTGAAGGTCCACTATTTCATTAAATGACCATATTTTCCCTTGAAACGTTATACTCAGTTTTGATGGGTAGGTGATTCTTGGTTTTAAAACCTAGCTGCTATGACCTCCAGAATATCATATCCCAAGCCCTTCAGTCCCTTAATGTAGAAGCTTCTAGATTCTGGGTTATCCTGATTGAGTTTCCACAATATTGAAATTGTTTCTTCTTGGCTGATTATAATATTTTATCCTTGATTTGGGAACTCTAGAACCTGGCTATAATATTTCTAGGATTTTTCTTTTTGTGATTTTTTGCAAGAGCTGATCAGTGAATTCTTTGAATTTCCATTTTGCTTTCTGGTTGTAGAATATCAGGTCAACTTTGCTTGATAATTTCTTAAAAGATGGTGTCTAGGCTTTTTTTTTGATCATATCTTTCAGGTAGTCCAATAATTTTTAAATTGTCTTTCCAGGATCTATTTTTCAAGTCAGTGGTTTTTCCAATGAGATATTTCACATTCCCTTCTATTTTTCATTTGTGTGGATCTGTTTAATAGTATCTTGATTTCTCATAAAGTCCTTGGCTTCCATTTGCTACAATTTGATTCTGAAGGAAATATTCTTTCCAATGAGCTTCTGAAATTCTTTTTTCCACCTGGCAATTTCAGCTTTTTAAGGCATTCTTCTCCTCATTGACTTTTTAGGCCTCTTTTGCCATTTGAGTTAGTCTATTTTTAAGGTGTTATTTTCTTCAGTCAGGTTGTTGACTCTCTTTTCATGATTTTCTGGCATCATTCTCATTTCTCTTCCCAATTTTCCCTCCACTTCTCTTACTTGATTTTCACAGTATTTCTTGAGCTCCTCCATGGCCAGTAACCAAATCAAATTTTTTCTTTGAAGCTTTTGTTGCAGGAATTCTGACTTCATTGTCTTTGTCCCATTCCATGCTTTGATCCTTTTTTCCCCCAAAAAGGTATCTAATGTTTGATTGTTGTGCTTTCTTTGCTTCCTTCACTTGCTCATGTGGCCACTTGATTACTTGACTTTTGAGCTTTGTGCCACAGTAAAACTCTGCTTCCAGAGAGGAGAGCTTTGTTCCAAATCACTGGTGTGTT
This sequence comes from Pseudocheirus occidentalis, assembly GCA_028646575.1. NCBI lineage: Eukaryota > Metazoa > Chordata > Mammalia > Diprotodontia > Pseudocheiridae > Pseudocheirus > Pseudocheirus occidentalis. The sequence goes on from JAQQSW010003945.1 coordinate 10,863, forward strand.
CACAGCTGCCAGCACTATTACTTGGGTGCCTTCTCTGCAGCCCCCACAAGCTCTGTCCCAATGGCCACACACTCCAATTTCTCCACCCAGGACAGCAATCCAGGTCTAAGCAGATTAAAGCAAGAGCAATGACCATCTGAATAATTGCTTGGTCCCCCTACTATCTGCAGGCCAGGGGCTTTAAAGCAGCCATGTGGAGGAATCTGCAGGACTGCCACACCTCCAACATTTCTCCCACTGGGAGCAGGGGCTTGCACTCCTAGTCCCCCTCAGTTACAACAGAGTTCCACACTGACCTTTTAATTTGTTTTTGTCATTTGTGGGTTGATAATTATGGAAACTGTGACTGCTGCTGGTGATCCACTCTCCTGAAGTCCACTCCAACTTCTGCTGGTCAGGGCCACCCTGGGGCTAAAGCCACAGGATCATGTTATGCTGGGCTTTTCTCCCATTGTTCTGTGATGAACCCTTCCTATAGGCCTGCTGGGCTGCCTTCAACAATAGATTTGTTTATCTCTGTCACTTTGTGGGTTCAGTAGCTAGAATCGTATTTTATAGGTATTTGAGGTGGTTATGGGGGAGCTACAGAGTTTTCCTATTTATATACCACCATCTTTTCTCTGTCTCCCACCTCCTCATAACCAACAATTCACAAAAAATAAGGCCTTTAAAACATAGCTGTTTAGTTTAGATTTTTTTCCATATTAACCATTTCTGAAACTGTATGTCACTTTTTGCATTTCAAGTTCATTGCTTCTCTGTCAGGAGGTTAGTGATGTGATACATGTTCACTCTTCTGGAGCTGAGGGCTATCATTATGTTGCTCAGAGTCCTAAAATCTTCCTCTGGTGTTTTTTTCTGTGTTGTTATCTTTGTATAAATTGCTAATTTAATGCTGTTCATTTGACTGCATCAGTTCTCTCTGAAATTGTCTATTTCAACATTTTTAATGGCATAATAATATTTGATTATATTCACATACGACAATTTGTTGATCCATTTCTGAATTTCCAATTTTTGGTCGCCATAAAAAGAGTTGCTATCAATATTTTTGTACATTTATTTAATTCCTTTGAGATGTACACTTAGAAAGTGCTGATTCAAAGGGTATTACCCATTTTAGCATCTTTTATGACTAGTTTAAATTGTGTAGAAACACTTTTGTAGTAGCAAAGAACTTGAGGGATACTGCATGCCTATTTATTTGGAAATGACTGCAAATTATTAAAAAGAAATGTGATGGAATTTAATTGCCTGCAAAAATTAAAAACATGAGGAATCTGAGGAAACAGGAGGATTTGTATTACCTCATGTAGAACAAAATAAGCAGAACCAGGAGCAAAACTATGAAGCAAATTTTAGTTGAAAATAATCAGAATTCTGTTCAGTGCAGTAACAAAAGTGAATTCAGGGACTTTAAAAAAATATGCTATCTCCAGTGTCTTAGAAGACATTTTGGATGATAAAGAAATACATACATACATACATATGTATATAATCATACATGAGCAACTTTCTGATTTGTTTTTTCTTCTGTATTCAATGTGTCACAAGAAATATGTTACATTATGGTGAGAGGGAAGGAAAATAAGGAGTTTATAATTATATGAAAAAAGAAACCAGCATCAATAAAAATATTCTAAAAGTTAACAAATGTACATAAAAGGTCAGATAATTCATGGCATAGGGAAAAGTCTTCTGTTACTCAAGATTAATGTTTTGGTCAGGAAATCACAGCTGATTTAGTAGGCATACCAGAAAATTAATCCTTTATTCTCCATGAATAAGAGAGTAAAAATCTAGGTAGAAATCTTCAGTGGTAGAATGGAATGTCCCTTAGATTTGAGAACTAGCAGGAATAGGATTAATCATGGATATTTCAAAACTGTTTTTTTAATGGTGCTAAAGAATGTCATGAATTGGAGAGTTTGATCATACTGGTCACATTGTTTAATAACTGCATGACTGGGGCTGATTCTCTTAACACTCTGCTAGGCTCCGTTTAATGTGTTGTGCTTAGTCAAGTTTAACTCTTCTTGATAACATGGCCCTTCTACCCTTCACTATCTCTTGAAGTTTGTCCAAGCTAATGTTCATTTTTGCAATGATGATATCATATTCATCTTATCTTCTGGCTTCCCCTTTTACTTCTGACTTCAATCTTTCCCAACATCAACACCTTTTTTTAAAATTATTTTTTTATGTAATAAATTTTATTTGTTTCTTGTTTACATCATTCATTTTCATGAGATTTTTGAATTAGAATTTTTTTCCCTGTCTTTCCCCTGTCCCAATCCCAAAACAGCAATCCCACTGTAGAGCCCCTCCCCTGGTCTGCTCTCTAATTTTCTGGTAGGGCAGGGAGGGTCTCCCTACCCCAGCCTCTCTATATCTTAATTCGTAGTTGCAGGTATTGCAGAGATTTAAATTCTAGATTCTGTCGATTCCTCACTGGAAGGAAACCAATTCAATACAGGCTGTGTAGGTGTGATTATATAGGACATCTTCATAGTGGACATATTGTGATGTTGATCATATGTCCCTCCTTCCTATCCCTTCCCCTTGTTCTGCTCTCTACCCTGTCCCTGTCCCTTTATTGAAGTGTGAGTGTCCAGCATCCCTCCCCCAGACCCTGCCCTCCCCTCCATCATCCTGCCTTTCATCCCCACGCCCCCCACTCTCTTGTGTGGCATGACGCCCAGTTTAGAATTTAGGCCATTTCTTCCCTAAGCCAGATTCAATGAGAATAAATGAAAGTAAAGGTGTAACAGTTATCCCTTGCCTCTTCCACACGGGATGATTAACCCCATTTTGTCTCTCCCTGTCTCCTCTCATTCTAGTCCTCTCCCACCTCACAATTTGCCTTTTAAAGTATCATCCCTTCTTATTCAATTGATCCTGTGTCCTCTATATACCCATATATGCACATGCTTAGATATGTATTCATATGCATATATAGCCTTCTATACAGACATATGTGTAAGTGTACATATATATCCATTTGTATTTCCTTCACCTGTCCTCATACTAAGAAAAATTTCATAAGTTACTATTATCGTTTTTTTCCATATTGGCATGTAAATAATTCAAATTTGAAAAGTTCCTTATGATTTCTTTCACATGTTTACCTTCTTATGCTTCTTGTGTTTGATTGTCAGATTTTCTGTTCAGTTCTGTTTTTTTTCAGCAAGAATGCTTGAAAGTCCTAGACCTCATTGAATGACCATATTTTAACCTGGAATAATATGTTCAATTTTGCTGAGTAGTTGATTCTTGGTTTTAATCCCAGCTCCCTTAATCTTTGAAATATCATATTCCAGGCCCTGTGATCCCTCAGTGTTGAAGCTGCCAGATCCTGGGTTATCCTGATTGTGCTTCTGCAGTATTCAAATGGTTTTCTCTTTGTGGCCTGTAATATTTTTTCCTTTAACTGGGTATTCTCGAACCTGGCGGTAACATTTCTAGGAGTTTTCTTTTGGGGATCTTTTTGAAGAGTTGATTGGTGAATTCTTTCAAGTTCTATTTTTCCCTCTTACTCTAAAACATCAGTGCAATTTTCTTTGAGGATTTCTTGAAGGATGCTTTCCAAGTTCTTTTTCTGGTCATGGGTTTTAGGTAGATCAATGATTTTCAAATTGTCTCTCCTGGATCTATTTTCCAGGTCAGTGGTTTTTTCAAGGAGATATTTCACATTGCTTTCTA
>JAQQSW010003946.1:0-14564 GCA_028646575.1 Pseudocheirus occidentalis
TTGGGGATCTTTTTGAAGAGGTGAGCAGTGAATTCTTTCAAGTTCTATTTTGCCCTCTGATTGTGAAACATTGGGGCAATTTTCTTTGAGGATTCCTTGAAGGATGCTTTCCAAGTTCTTTTTTTGGTCATGGGTTTCAGGTAGATCAATAATTTTCAAATTGTCTCTCCTGGATCTATTTTCCAGGTCAGTGGTTTTTTCAAGGAGATATTTCACATTGATTTCTATTTTTTCATTTCTTTGTATCTACTTAGTAGTATCTTGGTTTCTCATGAAGTCATTAGCTTCTACTTGCTCCATTCTAATTCTGAAGGAATTATTCTCTTCTGCCTTAAACTACTGCCTTAAATCATTAATTGGCATTCTGTTTACTATTCCTCTCCCCTTCATTGTGGCACAAGGGAAAGGATGTTATATTAGAGTCAGAGGACTTTGGTTAAAATCCCAATTCTGCCATTTATTTTTTTTTACCTTGGACAAATTAAGTAAACTCCATGCGCCCTTATTTCCTCATTTGTTAGAACAGAGGGTATGATATCTATGTTCCTATGAAACTTGGCTATTTAATAATAAAGTATTTTCACACCAATTTTTTGTCTGTTCTATTAAAATAGATAAGATTCATACTAACTCGTATGTATTCAAAAGAGAAACATAGAGAAATGCTTCCTTTTAAACTTTTTTTACAGAGTATAAAATGCAGGTTAAATATATTTTCCAAAGTATATAATATAGAAGCAAAGGTTTCATGTGTAACACAATCCTTGTCCAATGGGTCCTTGTAGATAAATTCCCAGGGGCATAAAAATGTCCAGTAAGTTGTTTTAGACAGATAAGAAAAAGGGTTTTATTGCACACTAAGTGCTTACTCACTTATCTAATGTTATCTCTGAGATGCTTCTGCCCCTTGACTTGTTAGTCTTCTTACCACTGATATACTTTCTCAATGTTAAGTAAAGCAAACGTCCTGTAATGTCTTGTGATTTTCCAGGGATAACGAGAGAGAGAGAGAGAGAGAGAGAGAGAGAGAGAGAGAGAGAGAGAGAGAGAGAGAGAGAGAGAAAAGAAGAAGAAGAAGAAGAAGAAGAAGAAGAAGAAGAAGAAGAAGAAGAAAGAAGAAAGAAGGAGGAGGAGGAGGAGGAGGAGGGGAAGAAGGAGAAGAGAGGGAAGAAAGGAAGAAAGAAAGAAGGTGAGAGGAGGAAGGAAAGAAGGAAGGAAGGATAGACAAAAGAAGGAAGGAAGGAGAGAAGAAAGGAAGGCTAAAAGGAAGGAAGGAAGGAAAGAAAGAAAAATAAGCAAAGGAAAGAATTCCATCACCCTCCTCCCTCCCAGCCTGAGTCAGATGCCTAAAAAACAACACATTCACACCTTCCCCATCACTGTAAGGGAGGACTCTGAATCTGGATAGTTAGTTTCCTGCCTGCCCCACCTCTTTAGCAGGCTAAATATCATATTTTATCCACAGGAAGACAATGCCATATGTATCAGCATGCCAAAGAAAAGGGCAGTTTTGATAACTCAGGAGTGTTCCCAAAATTTGCATAAGAAATTAGATTCCATTCCTGAAAGAACAACAAGAACATTTAATGTGGAGAACAAGGGTTTTAAATAATAGAAACTCCCATTAAGTGAATTTATGAAGAAACTGTGAAAAGTTATAACAATAATATGTACCCTTCAATACATTCTACTCAGTGAATATGTAAGTGGCCCTGAATCATTTATGCCAACATGCAGGAAACTGATAAATTTTGAACAAATTTAATTGAAATCACCCCTGGAGTGAGTCTGAAGGAAGGATTAAATTTAATGGTCTCACAGAGTGTCATAGCACTAGACTGCCAGCTTCTGAAGTCTCTTTTTTTTTCTTCCCAAATAAAAGATTCTATACCTCAATCAAGGAATGAATGTAAGTTTAATCACATCTTAGAAATGAAAATCACTTTACTTTTCCATGTAATGAGACTTAAAGGAGATGTTCAACCAGACAAACTGCAAAGTTTAGCTTCACTTAAATGGTGTGATATCAAACTCTTTCAGCCATATTGCTAGAATTACATTGTGACATTTTGGGACCTATAATAGGTGTTCGTGTTATCCTGGGAAGGTTCTTTAAAACCTTTGAAAGACATAGATTGGTGATTGGCTAAAGCAACTCTGAAAGGATGCAGACCTTCAAACCCAAGGGAAATCCATCTTTTTGTGAAACTCGTGCTACCTGGCACTGAGGTAGGCTGGCTCATTCACAGAATAGTACATTGCAGGCTTAATATTTACAAATTCCTGCCTGATGAATAAGAGTGATGATTCTTTCCAAAGGCAGAAGCCGACTGTCAGGAGCTTCCAAAGCCCTGTTAGGTTAAGGTGGCATTAATTCCTCTAAATCCAAACCACTTCACTCTCTAATGAGCAAAGTGTGATCTTCCAGAAAAAAACAAAGTTTGTTTTCAGCCAAAACGAGAAAGAGTCCTCTCTTTCGTGGATTAAAGAGTCTAAGGGATGGCCTAGTGAGTTAATATACTTTGAAAGTACATATTTTTCTCTTAGGAAGAAGTTTATATTCTAGGACAGAAATATGTACACTTTAATGGCATTAAACTAGGTCATTTTTAGTTCAAAGAATAAATTCCATGACTTGGTCACATCTGTATTATACAAATTTACAATTATGTAAAAGTTGGTACTTTATTCCAGCTCAATGGAAACAAGCAGAGGAAATTCTTTATTTGCACTAATTTGGACCTAGCCGTATCTCCACCAAGGCAGTGAGTCTTCCCGTAATTATGTTTTTTTTTAAAATTATATAGGAATCTGATTTAATCTTCCTGATTCTCTCAACTGCAAGTCTTTGAGAGCGTTACTGTAAAGTTTTAAAAAAAAAAGAAAAAATCTCTAATAGGGAGAAATATTTCAATTGTCATATAAAAGTTTGGAGTTGCAATGTCCAATAGGAAATTGCAAGTTCCTTGTTCCTTCATGCTCAGAGGGAGCTAGGTGATAAATACAGTGCATAAAATGCCATGCTTGTGAGTTCAAATCTGACCTCAAACATTTACTAGCTGTGAGACAAGTCTCTAAATATGTGAATACCTCAGTTCTTCAACTATAAAATGGGGACAAATAAGAACTACTTTCCAGGGTTGTTGTGAGGAACAAATGAAATATTTGTAAAACCCTTAGGGTGCTTAATAAATGATGCAATGATGCAGATCGGCACATCACAACCCATCCATCTCATCCTGATGAGGTCAGACTTCAGTAATGAGTTTGGGGAGGGTCTTCTGGAGTCAGATGAGGTCAGACTCCAGTAATGAGTGATTAAGGGTGGGAAGTTGCTGGGGGCTACCTGGAGACCACAGACATTGGCGGGCCTGGCCAGTTCCAGGGTGGGAACAGGAGAATCAAGGGTGGGAAACTGTTGGAACAAAGGAGGGCTAAAGAATGGGCAGAGCCACAACTTAAGGCCCATGACCTCAGGCAAATGCCTCCCAAATAGGAAGACTCAAGGAGAGATCAAGGGGGCTCCCAGAGCCTGCACCTCATCAATCCCATTCCCTATGCGTCTTGTTAATATAACTCCGTAAGATGCTAACAAAAAAAAATCAAATAAACCTTCTTTAAAACATTTCTATGAAGAGACCTAAAAGACTTCTCATTATGAAATTCACATTTCAGGTAATGTGATCAATTTTAAGAAGGAGGGCACCATGAAATATATAAATGACATGCTTTCTTACTTGACCATTTCTCCTAAAATAATCACCTTTTTGGAACATTGTATAAAGAAATGAAGACTTCCATTTATTTACTGCTTCATTTTTACAGAATCTTGGAAATATGTGTTCCCATCTGCTCCAAAAATCCTGTGAATTAATTAATCCAACAATTAAACAATCCTCCAACTATTGATGATCTCTAATTTCTGGATGAATAAAATAATTCTCCAAGAGATGAAACGACTTGCCTAGGGCCACAGAGCTGGTAAATGGGAGAACTGGTTTTCTCACAAGGAGCTCCTTCCTGTTTCCATTATAACAGGTTTCCATTAGAACTGGGGGGGGGGGGAAGGGGAGGGAGAGGGGGTCAGGAGTGACTTCTCACTCTTCCCTGGCTTTGTAAAGACCTGTACAAGTGAGCATTTTCAGTTGTCATTTGGAAGTGAATAAGAGAGAAATGAATAGCTGCCAATAATTCCTAAAGTTATCAGAAGGCTCATCCACTACTTGGCCTCCTTTCAGAGTATAACAGGAGGGAAAAAGGGAGGGATCAGACTTTGTTGAAGGAAGTGATTACATCATATGCCTTCAGGCTAGAGTCCTATTAGTCTGTACATAATTGACAGGGCCAGATATATTTTCCACTATCATCAAATAATAATAATAATAATAAACCCATCACTATGAAGGGGAATATGCAGGACATAGGTTATACATTGTGAAAATCAAGCTAATTCAAACGGCAAAATCCTAGAGCCATAGATATTGTCTTGTCTATTTTTCAAGCACTCACTTTCTTGCCTGTATTTCCTCTGTCCTCCAATGAAAAAATTAAAAAAAGAAAAGGAAAAATATTCAAAAACTTCTGACACAGATAAGTTCAGTTAAGCAAAATACGTTCCAACATCAACAATGTCCAAAAATGATCTCATTTCATATATTTTATATATGAAGTCTGTTACCTCCTGTCATGCGGTTGACTTATGAACTTTGATAAATACAGTGCCCAATAAGAATTACCGAAGGTTATAGGCGTTTACCCAATTCAACTCTACAATCCGAGCGTGTCATTTATATTACTGACAATTTTCATTCTGCATAAAGAAACCAAACATGGAAAGCTCAATTATTTACCCCTTATCAGCTTCTATTTTACTCACCATATACTAATTGCAAGGCAAGGGGAAGATGAAAACCAAGAACAAGCCAAAAACAAGTGAGAAAAGTGCTATGGTATGCCTCTAAACAAGGAACTATATTCAGTCATGACCCACTTAAGGAAAAAAAAAAGGGGCTTCATAGATTTATTGCTGAAAGGAACCATGTGGTTCCACCCCTCATTTTATAGATCAGGTAACTGATGTTCAGAGAGGTTAAAGTAGTTTTAACAGTGGGCAGCTAGGTGGTGTTAAAGTGCATAGAACACTAGATTTGGAGTCAGGAAATCCTGCCTCAGACACTCAGACATTAGCTGTTTGTCCACAAGGAAGTCACTTTAACCTTTGTCTCAGTTTTCTCATCGGTAAATTGAGAATAATAATAATAGCATCTGCCTCCCAGGGTTGTTGTAAGAATCAAACGAGACAAGAACTATAGAGTGCTTGGTGCATAGTCATTGCTACATAAATTGTAGCTATTTTTTTTTACTACTATTGTTGTTAATATCTTAAGTGTTGGAAGTGGAATTTGAACCCAAGTCTTCCAACTCCAAATCCAGTACTTCTTCTGCTGTCCACTTGTGCTAGGCACCACAGAAAAAGCTCCCCTTGCCTTTTTAAAAAAATAACAAAAAAGGTTATCTGTTTGGAGGATTTCAGTATGGAATGTGCCAATATATTCATTTAAACCCATGGCTCAGAGAAGACTGTTCAGAGTGGAGCTCTTCTGGAACTGGGGCTGGGCCAAGCTCAGCTCCCTTGAGTTGGTATTTGAAATAAAGAAATTCAGTTCTGCCTTCCCTCTCTTTTCTCCTCCCCCTTTCCCACTATAAAGCCTTCAGCTGCATTTAGACACTTTGATTTTCTGGTGTTTGGGCTTGGTTTCTAAATGTAAATGTGCCCCAGGTTACTTGGTAAGTTTTCTTGGCCTGTAACCAAGGAGCACACCTGACAGATGTGGACTCCCTCTCCTTTCACCTCCGTATATTCCTTCACGTTTTGTACCAAAGAATCCCTCTAGTAGTTGAAAGCAAAATGATTCTCTAAGGAATTTATGACAAATACAATAATTCCTTTTAATGCAGGGACTGTTTAATCCAGCAACTCATTAAGTACAGTATACCACCAGGAAACAAACCATCATGTCTATGATTACCATATTAAACTTAAAGAATACAATTAATCCTTTAATTGGAGTGCAAAATACATGGTTTCCGCTCCATGGCTCTGCCGATACTAATCTGTAGAAAAAGTGGTTACCCAAATGTTCATTATAGACAAAATGTTCCTCCATGCAAACTTTCTGCTTCAGAAAGTATATGGCTTAATAGCATTGGTGTATTTCCTCTTTACAGAGGACCTCCACACTAGGTTTTCCTTGTAGGTCTATCAACAAGCATTTCTTAAGCACTTACTCTATGTCTATACCATACACGCAGGTACATGGGGTGCTCAGGGAAGACTAGCACCTCTGATGTGAGGACTGGTCAAGCCCTTTTCAGGGCTGCTCATACACCTTTGGTGTTTACCTTTACCCATGGAATCACCTATGATTCCAAGAAGTTCTAGCATGCACAAGTGACCACACCCTAGTAAATCATATCAACAGACAGACTAAACCAGGTTGAGGGTAACTGACAGTCCTCAAAATCATTGGTCAGTTAGGGGGCTGTCTACCCCTAGCATGTGAAGACTTCCGTGGATGAAATGGGTGGACGAGAACAATTTGTTCTAGCAGCCATATAGATGGCTGAAGCGGGTGCTGAATGCTTAGAACTTGGTCAGATATGAAGAAGTCAAGATCATCCACTGCATCCTGAGCCATCACCATTTGTCCTGACTTCTGTTTTGTCACTGCTCTTCAATGACTCTGGAGCGCAGAATGAGGTTGAAGACTTTGTGTAACTGTCTCATCTATATCCAAGTCAAGATATTACCAGTAATGTCATAGGTCCTCTTTGAAAATGAAGGAAGTGGGGGCAGTTAGGTAGCATAGTGAATAGAGCACCAGCCCTGGACTCAGGAGGACCTGTGTTCAAATCTGCCTTCAGACACTTCACACACACACACACACACACACACACACACACAAACTAGCTGTGTGACCTTGGGTAAGTCACTTAACCCCGATTGCCCTATCCCCCCCCCCAAAAAAAATAAAAGAAGAACAACACCAGTATAGTCTATAATAAGTATAGGAGATTCAAAAATAGGCAAAAACAAGAGCTTCCCTCAAGGAGTTCACATTGTAATGAGAGACATAACATGTGAATATGTACATGCAAGAGATACAGGGAAAATAGGGAAGGCAACGGGAGGTGAAAGAAGTAGATGTGGGGAGTAGAGAGAGAGGAGACTGAGAAAGTCCTCCTCCAGAATAGAGGACTTGAGCTGTCTTGAAGGAAACCAGGAAACAAAGAATTAGGTGAAGGGGAAGAACAGTGCAAAAGAAAAGAGATGGGAGATGGAGTCTAGTATTGTAGGAATGGCAAGTTGGCAGTACAGCTATGTCATCTCTAGAGTGCACAGAGGAGAGTAAAATTTGAGGAGACTGGTAAGGTAGGAAGGCTCCAGATTGTGAAGAGGTTTAAATAATTGGTGGAACCAATTTTTTTTTTTCTATACAGATTCTCCTCCAACAAGATTTGTTGTGTGCCTATTTGAAAATCATGCAAGATTCCTTGACAGATGAAATAGACATATATCTTTTCAAGGATTGGATGATTATAAATATTAAATATGACTGTCTATAAAAACATTTTTAAGCATTTAGCATATGTTAATCATCAAAGATAAAAGAGGGAAAAACAGTTCCCATCAAGGAGCTTACATTCTAATGAGATACAATATGCAATAAATAAGTAAAGAGAAGATATGTCATCATCACTAATTGCCTTCATCATCCTCATCATGCTCATCATCATTGACAAACTTCTGATGTTTATATCCTTAGATTCTACAGATTGCTGTACAAAGGACATTAGACAAGGACAAAAGAGTGGGAGACAAGTATACAAGAGAATGTAAGGATATAAAGTCAGTTGTCCAATTAATAGATGCCTAATTATAGTCAATATCCATTATAAATAAAACTAGTTTTTATATACATATATATACATACATACATACACAGTACATATACACACATATGTATATACATGGGTATATATACATACACATACACATATATGTGCATGTATGTATATATATACATATACATAAAGTGAGAAATCAAATTCTTAAGACAAATTAGATTTGTGAGAATGAGTGCGGAAAGGGGAAAAATAGGTGCTTAGTTTTCATTTACGATACTCTAATAGCTATATAAATATGATCCTATCAGTTTAGATATTTCACCCAATCTTGTATACTATGGACCATGCCCCTTGCCATAAGAAGTCCATACAAAGTCCTAGGGGTTTTGCTCCCTTTCTTCTGAAATCAGGAGGATGTTATTAGAGGAATTGGACTCTCCATATGTTTTCCTTTGCTCTTGCTACATATCATATGCCAACAAGTCATTTAATAACACAACCTTTTTTTACTTTTCATTTTTGTTTTTTTTAAATTTTCAGTTCAAATACTTTCCCTCCTTCCCTCCTTCCCTCCATCCTTCTCTCCCTTTCTCCTTCCTCTTTGTCTCTGTCTCTCTGTCTCTCTGTCTCTCTCTCTGTCTGTCTGTCTCTGTCTGTCTGTCTGTCTGTTTCTCTATCTCTCTCTCCTCTTACCTCACCTCCCCATTGGGAAGACAAGATATATGATACCTATCATACATATTAACTAATGCAAAACATATTTCCCTATTAGTCACATTGAAAAAAAAAACAAGAAAAATAAAGAAAATGAAAAAATAACCTTCTATCTGTACTCAGAGTTCATTAATTCTTTCTCTGAAGATGGAATGGTCATGGATCACTATATTGACCAGAATAGATACATTTTTCACAGTTGATTATTGTTACAACATTGCTATTACTATGTACAATGTTCTCTTAGTTCTTTTTACTTTACTTTATATCAGTTCATATAAGTTCTAGGATTAAACATTTTTTTTCATCCTTTCTTACAGCACAATAGTATTTCATCATGATCATATGACAGATGACAACTTGTTCACCTATTTCTCAGTTGAGGGGCATCCTCTCAATGTCAAATTCTTCACCACCACACAAAAAAACTTATAAATACTTTTTTCATATTGATCTTTTCTCTTTTCCTTTTATCTCATTGGGATACAGAACTAGTGATACTATTGCTGGGTCAAAGAGTACACATAGTTTTATGGCTCTTTGGGCAGAGTGCCATATTGCCATGCTTTTAAAAAGAAAGAATATTACATTTTGTGAAAAAAATCAGCATCTGTTGATAAAATCATGTGATTTTTTTTCTTGCTTTTGTTATTCACATGGTCAGGTATGCTTATAGTTTTCCTACTATTGCACCAGTCCTTAATTCTTGGTATAAATCCTACCTGGAAATAGCGTATGATCTTTATAATGTTTTACTATAGTTTCCTTCCTAGAATGTTATATATATGTATAATTTTCCCTCAATATTTGTTAGGGAAATTGATCTATTGCTTTATTTGTTTTTTCCCTCCCTGATTTAATCATCAAAACTATATTTGTGTTATAGAAAAAAAATGGTAGGACTCCTTCACCTATTTATTTAAATAGTTTACAGAATATTGGTATTAAGTGTTCTTTAATTATTTGGTAGAATTTGCTTGTAAATCTATCTGGTCCTGGGAAATTTAGTTGAGGAGCTAATTATTATTATATTCAATTTATTTATCTAAGATGAGGTTACTTATTACTTCTCTTCTATTAATGTGGACAATTTATGTTTTTGTAAATATTTACCCATCACATTTCAATTGTCAGTTTTATCAGCATACAGTTGGGCAAAATAGCTCCTAATAACTGTTTTAATTTCATCTTCATTGCTGATGTATTCACCTATTTCATTTTCGATAGGGGTAATTTTTTTTTCCTTTTTTTTCAAATCAAATTAACTGAGAGCTTATCTATCTATACCTTCCCCTCCATAAACCAGCTACTTGTTTTATTTCTTAGTTCAATTCTTTTAAACTTTCAATTATAACAACCCCTCCTTCAATTTTCCATCTTTTTATTTTGGTATCTCATTGGGGATTTTTAATTTGTTCTTTTCTATTTTTTTTATTGCATACCCAATTCATTGATCTGCCCTTTGTTTCTTTAGTTAATATGTGTTTGGAGAAATACATTTTCCCCTAAATGTTGCTTTATATATGTCTTACAAAATTACATATATTGCCTCATCATTGTTATTAACTTCAATGAAATTATTTATTGTTTTTATAATTTGTTCTTTGACCTATTCATTTTAGGATTGGATTATTTAGTTTCCAATTAATTTATAAACTGTGCTTCTCTGATCCTTTACTGAAGGTAATTTATTTTGTTATGAACTGAAATGGGTAAATTTAACATTTATGCTTTTCTGATTTTTTTCAGAGATTTTGTACCCTAAATGTTCAGTTTTTTTTCTTTTAAGTTTCCATGTACAGTTGAGAAAGATGTATTTTCCTATGTATTGCCATTTAATTTTCTCTAGAGATCTATCATATCAGTTTACTAAAATTCTATTCATTTCTATAACCTCTTTCTTATCAAGAGTCAGTGACGGGGCGGCTGGGTGGCGCAGTGATTAGAGCACCGGCTCTGGAGTCAGGAGTACCTGAGTTCAAATCTGGCCTCAGACACTTAACACAAAAAAACTAGCTGTGTGACCTTGGGCAACTCACTTAACCCCAATTGCCCTCCAAAAAGAAAAAAAAAAAAAAAAGACTTGATCAGTCCCAGTTTGCCAAACTGGAACAGTGTTGCTTTCAACTGAGCTAGTGACTCTGTTTTTTACATATTAGTATTTATCAAATCTTTCACTGAATAACTGTTAAACACGCTCTACTTTTTTATTGTGTCCACTCTTCCTTCTTCATTTTAATGACTACTTTGTCTCCCCTTCAGTATTTTACCACAAAGGGCAAACTGGCTTCTCTTATTTCTCATGGTCTTCCAAGACCAACTGGAAGCTTATTAAATGATTTGTTCTCTAGCCGCTTGGACTGCCATCTTCTTGAATGCAAGGACATAGGTCAGCTCTTGACCATTATGTGTGCTGACTCAAAACTCCAGATACTATAATAAGGTTGTAGGATATGATTGAACATGGAGGTGAATAAAGTTCAGGGAAGGTACATTGGCTTGTGCTTCACTCAAGGGTGAATTTGTATTATCTGAAACCATGTAGGTCAACTATATCTCTATGGAGGTTATAATGGTCTCTACCTAAACTCCTTTGCCTCAATGACCTCCTGCCAGGTAGGTGGAATGGTTACCTATATACTAATCCCCTCTTTAGTTATAAATTGTTCAGAAATAACTTTCATCAGCCATTTGTTCAACTTCACTGGAAGTTAAGCCTCTATACAATCAACCAGGTCTTGTACCTGCCCAAGCTGTTTTGGCACTTGGTCTCATGCCAATACCCCCTTTAAACATAGGCAATATAGACAGATCTTCTTCATAGTGTTATGACTTTCTTTCTTGCCTCTATTTGGCTTCTTTCCTCAGCTTTGTGGACCAGAGTTCCTGTCCCAGAGGTACTGGTCTTCAATGATTGTACTCTTGGAGACTGAGGTCTTAGTTAATCATACCTTGCCCACTGACATGGTTTCACTCTATATTTTTGATAAAATAGCCCACTTTTATTTCGACATCAGATGATTCTTGGTACCTTATTGGAAGCATAAGCCATGGTGAGCCCATTACTGTTTGCAAACAAAAGAATGCAATTTCTACCTGATCCCCAGATATTTAGATTCATACCTCTGCATTTATTCCAATGACTTCTAGGTCCAGAGTTCACCCCTTTTCTTTAGTTTCTAAGTCTTCATTTAGTTATATGATCATGCCAATTATATCCAAATATCCAGGTATAGCATTGCATATAGTTATTTTCTTGTTTAGTTTCTTTTTTTTTTGAGGGAGGAAGGCAAGGCAGATAGGGGTAAGTGACTTGCCCAAGGTCACACAGCTAGTAAATGTCAAATGTCTGGGGCCTAATTTGAATGCAGGTCCTCCTGACTCCAGGGCCAGTGCTCTTCTTCCCTGTGCCACCTAGCTGCCCCAATATTTAATTTCTTTAATACTTCAAGGCTCTATAATTTTGTCTGTGTGGGTACTCCAATAAGCAACATAATGTCACATAACTTTTAATAAATGAGTAGATGGTCTTTGGGAACTGTTGTGCTAAAGATATGCCTATGATCAACCTTACTTCTCTAAACTTAGACAGGCTGTTCCCTAGACATAATGGTAATCAATTTGTTGGATATTTAGGGCTAAGTGGATAGGATACTTAGGGCTAAGTAGATCAGATACTTATGGCTAAGTAGCACCTAGTAACTTAGGGCTAAGTATAGAACTCTGTCAATTGGTGAAAAGATGTGAACTCCCCTGTTGACTTGGGAGACAGCTATTGGTGGAGACACTCCCCTGTTGACTTGGGAGAAGGCCAGTGTTTATAATGAATAATTTTATAGAGTCAAGACAGATTTTGGATTTGGCTCCTCCGTGAAGCTGACTAAAGACTTGAACAGGATGGGACTTTGTTTGCTGGTGGTCTAGCTGATCCTTGAGTTCCAGGCAAGAGAAGTCCTGAAGGGTTTGAGGTGTGCTGAACCTTGTGAACTTCAGCGTGTGCTGGAGATTGCCCTGAGGACTGGACAAGGGCCTGGGAACTGTTCATCTCTGAGGACTGGATGAGAGCCTGGCAGCTTTCAGCTCCTGAATCTAGGTGATTGTCTGGCAGATTCAGGAGGGAGCTGGGACAAGGGAAGAGGATCCAGGGAATCAGAGAGACCACCCAGAGTCAAAATGAAGAAAAGGCTTCCCCTTGGATGAAACTGATGTTTGCTGAGGACAAGGACCTGGGAGCTGTTCATCCCTGAGGACTGGATAAGAACCTGTCAGTTTTCTGCTCCTGACTCTAGGTGATTTTTTTGACAGACTCAGGAGGGAGCTGGGACCAGGGAAGAGGATCCAGGGAATCAGAGAGACTACCCAGAGTCAAAATGAAGAAAAGACCTCACCTTAGATTAAACCGAGGTTTGTTGGAAATCAAGAGGTAGAAAGATAGGGGAGGTTTCTAAGAACTTTATTTGGAAACTAAAGTTAATGGTTGCCCCATGAGTGGAAGTGGAATATATTGTGAATTGTTGATTGAATCAACTCCCTCTTAGGGAAACCAGGTGAATTGATTGATTGGATCTTTAACTTGATTCATGGGATCTAAAAATGTGAAGCTGGTTCCCCCATTAGGGAAACCAAGTGATTCTTGTCTTGTTCCTTGTTACTTTCTGTACTTTCCTTGTTCTAAATATTGTATATAATATTGTGAATTGTTGATACTGTGAACATTGTACTGAATCTTGATTTGTAATGGAATAAACAGAGTGTTTACTAATACTGTGTAATCCGAATCTTAAAAGCTGTTCACAGTAGCATTCTCTCAGGAATCTACTGTTGATTGGCATTACACTAGACAACAGAAATTACTTGGTCTGCCTGGGAAGACTTTCTAGCTCGAAAGACTTGCCATAACTTTTACACTGCTGGCATAGCCTTTGAGGACCCAGAATTATTTCCACTTTGTATTGAGTTTTTACAATAGCACTCTTGGTAACTACTCTTGTTAAAACCCTATTAGAATACTTCCTTCAGCATCATCTTTTCCCAGTGTAAGATTGCATAGATAAATTTTTCATGGTCTTTAGGAGATATTAGAATTATGCCCTAAAATAAAGGAACACTCTCTGTAGCTCCTACAGCCTGTTTCCAATTCATGAATAGTCTAAAGAGGGAATTTCCATAGGGCTATCATTATAATAAAGATCTCACTACCATCAACTACTAACACTGCCTAAACTTAGACAAAAGTATCTCCATTAAAAAAAATGGACTCTTATTTCTGGGAGTATTTTAATCCACTTGACTTTAGGACATGCACCGTGGGTTGATTTATCTTGACTATATGAGTGTAAACCAAAATATCCCATTACATTTAGCTGGCCCTAGGCCAACAAAATAGCCTATGCTTTGCATCTCATTTAGCCACGTTAGCCATCTTGTTATTGACCTTACCACTATGCTCACACTCCCATTTTCCACCTCTTGCTCTGGGATCCATAATCAAATCAATACTATCATGCTGCCATTGTTGCTAGAAAGGACATGTCAATTGACCACTTTATGTATCCACTCAGCATCTTTGTGTGTATCTCTGACATGCCCCAGACACGTCTTTCCCTGATCATATCTTTCCCTTTCCCTCTCTGTGTCTCCTTGAAGTAGGCAGGTGGAAGAAATGGAGTTAAGAAACACAGTGGAAAGAACAACAACAAAGTGTTCTTTTAGTCAGGAACCTCTTGGATTCCTCAAGAATGGACCAATGAATTTGACTCTTAGAAATGATGTAGATATATGTCATAAAGGCCCAGGGAAAGGTAGGCAAAAAACTAATTAGAAACTAAACAATTTAATCCTAAAGAATGAGTGGGCTAAACAAGAAATTATAGAAACAATCAGTAACTTCATTCAGGAAAATGACAATAATGAGACATCATACCAAAACTTGTGGGATACAG
>JAQQSW010003947.1:0-14564 GCA_028646575.1 Pseudocheirus occidentalis
TTCCTTCCTTCCTTCCTTCCTTCCTTCCTTCCTTCCTTCCTTCCTTCCTTCCTTCCTTCCTTCCTTCCTTCCTTCCTTCCTTCCTTCCTTCCTTTCTTTCTTTTTTTATTCCTTTCTTTCCCTCTTCCTGCTCCCCTGCTGTTCAGACTCTCAGCTCAGTGTTTTGGTCAAGCAGTTTGAGGGAAAATTGCTAGGACCACTGGAATTCCTTGAATTCCCTGTAAAACAATGTTACAATAAGCCAGGCAGTGGCCCTCTCCCTCTCCTAGTGCTTGCTCCCTTCTCCTTTCTCCTCTCCTTCTCTTGACATTTTCCATCTTACAGGTTCTTTTTTTCCCTTCCTACCTCTGGTTGCCAAGGAAACAAGCAACGGGGCCCTCAGCCAGGAAGCCGTTAACTTCCTTTTCAGGCTGTGTGAATGTAAACATCCCTTTCAGTCACAGAAGTCGGGCGAGGAGTTAAAAACCAAAAGTGGAGGCTGAGATGGAAAGAAGGGGATGGGGAAGCACAATAAAATACCAACAAATAAACATCCCTTCACATACTTGTCAGGAACTTGAAGGAAAGAAAAGAAATTTTTAAAAGGCTCAGTTGAACAGATTCTCCGGCCTCCCGTTGTGAGAGTTACATTTCCTCCCCACCACACAGAACAATTAGCCAACGGGAGCTCCACCCTCCTCTACACACACATAGTCTATTGCTGGCCTAGCTCCTTATTTCCTTGGTAAAACAGGAAATCTCTTTTCACAACCGGTTCTCTGCCCTTCAGGGGCCTGCTGCAAGGTCCCAGTGGTCTCAGCTCCTTTAACTGAACTACTGTGACAAAAACTAGCTTGATTGCTTTCAGCACAGAATTTGTGCAACTAAACAATTTGAGTGTTATATGGAATTTCAGAAGTGAATAAACATTCGATTTGGGGAATTAAAGGTCATGGGGTTTGAATCTCTATTCTAGTAATGCCTATGAGACCTTGAACAAGTCACTTAATGGGGGTGGGGGGAGGGAGGGCACTTACCCACTGCTATAAAATGAGGTGAGTAATTCTTAACCCTTTCTGTGTTCCCTCTTAAAAAATGATAGCAAAAATTTATATAGCACCGACCACGTGCCAGGCAACATGGATCCTTAAAATAAAATACATAAGATTATAAAGGCAACTAATTATATCAAAATATTTATAAAAAATATTAAAACAACAAATTTGTGATATAGTAATATATCGATTGGGTCTTATTACTACAGTAATTTCAAAGTAGTGATGAACATAAATGATATTTGGAAGTATCTACAACAACTGTAATGATGAGACAATAGCTATGCTTTTAATTGAAGACAAAATCCTAGATATTGTTAGTACTACTGTGATTTAACTACATTCATAATTGAATGAAATGCCAAATTTCATTGGCAGAGTGGATAGAGTACCTAGAGTCAGGAAGACTCATTTTCTCGAGTTCAAATCTGGTCTCAGACACTTACTAGCTGTGTGATCTTGGGAAAGTCACTTAACCCTCTTTGCCTGAGTTTCCTCATCTGTAAAATGAGCCACAGAAGGAAATGGTAAACCACTCTAGTATCTTTGTCAAGAAGAGTCAGACCCAACTGGAATGATTGAATGGGAATAACAGAAAAGGATGATTATTTTTTCTCATCTGAGTTCATGGACCTCCTAAAGTCTATCTTCAGGGTTCTGTGGACCCTGGGTTAAGGATCACTGGACTAGATGATCCATACAATACTTTCTAGCTCAAAATTCTATGATTTAGTGACTCATATAAAGAGAAAATGTATTCCTTGTCTTTCTTTATTCCTCCATCTTGATGACCTATTAAACTTGCCACACAAATTAAGCAAAAGTTGAGTCCCAGGAGCTTATAAAAATAGCTAAACTTAAAAATTAAAAAAAATATGTATTTAGCTAGAAACTAGGGGAATGTCCACATATATAACACAAGGAAGAATTTACGTCTTCTATGAAGTCTTGTTTGAGGAGTACTTTACTATGATGGTTGGGTCAATACTTCCTCCACTGATACATTTTAAAATCCCTTCACAGTAGATAAAGGACAGACCACTGTCCTCCCACTCATCTAAACTTGGTGTTATCTCTACATGGTGTTACCAGCCTTGATGTTAGCTCAACTCTCTACCACCACCTGTCCCATATCCAGTCTATTGCCAAATACTGGCGATTCTCCATTCACAAGATCTCTCCTATATATCTCCTCTCCTCTGACTGCCATCACTATGGGGCAGGCCTGTGTCATCTCATGCCAGGGCTACTGCACCAGCCTTCTAGGTGGTCTCTTTACCTTCTCTCTCACTATTCCTCCTTCCCTCAGTTGCCAAAGTGATTTTTCCTAAAGCTCTTGCCTGATTATATCATCCTCCTGTGCAGTAAACTCCAATGGCTTCCTGTTACCTCTAGGATTAGATAGAAAAATCCTTGACCTTTAAAACCTTTCACAAACTGGTCCCTTCCTACTGTTCTAGTCTCCTTAAACCTTACTCCCTTTCATGTACACTATGATTCAATGACACTGGCCTTCTTGCTCTTCCTTGATTGTCCATTTTCACTGACTGTCCTCCATGCCTAGAATACTCTCTCTCCTTACTCTCACCTTGTGACTTCCCTGGGCTTTCTTCAGATCTCATATAAAATTTCATCTTTTACAGAAACCTTTCCTGGTCCTTCTTAATTCTAGTGCCTTCTCTTTAAGATTATTTTCCATCTATTATATATATATATATATATATATATATATATATGAAATATACACATGTATACATTTATGCATATGTATATCTGCCACATATGTGTATATGTATGTGTGTATAAATATATGTGTTTCTATATGCACACATGTATATATGAAATACAAACATGGGAACATATATACATATGTATATCTGCTATATACAAATAAGATATATATGTGTGTATGTACATGTGTATATAAATATATATCTTATTTGTACATAATGATTTGTTTATTGTCTCCTCCCCAATAAAATATAAGCTCCTTGAGGCCAAGGATTGTATTTGCCTTTTTTTTTGTATACCCAGAGTGTCTCACAGTCATTGGCACAAAGCAAGCACTTAATAAATCCTTCTTTTTAGTGACATACTAGTTGTATGATGATGGGTATTTTAAAAAAATATCTCAATGCTTTAGGTATGTCTCTAAGAGTTCATGACCTACTAGAGTGACTTACCTTATTAGAAACTTCCCACATGGATGAAATCATAGGTCCTGACCAAAACAACAAAGCCTCCATACAAAATATGATCAACACACTGGAAGTTTCTTTTTTGTTCTTTTAGGGTCTGAGGAGTGCCAGTATGAAGCTCATGTTGGACTGTGAGTTGTATCATAGTAGAGTGAAGAGTCTTAGCCCTGGAGTGGAGAACTTGGGTTTAAATCCTTGCCTTGCCATGTAATACTTGTGTAAGCTTGTACAAGCTGTTTAATTACTCTTTACCTCAGTTTCCTCAACTGTATATTGTGGGGGTGAGACTAAGTCAAATCTGCTATAACTTTTAAGTCTATGATATCTCAGTCTCCCTAAAGAAACAGTTCACCTTTTTCAATTAAATGTGACCTCAGTAATAATTTTGTAGCTTGGGCACAGAATCCAGCAAAGTTCCCACACCTCCTCTGTCCTCTCTGGCTGATTCACTCACATTGGTCTATGCTAATGCTGGCAGGTGGGGTCTGGTAGTGGTGAGGAGGCATGAAGTTGCCTACTGTTGTGGTCCATTGCCCATAACCACCCTGAGACAATTCAACTTTAGGATCCTAAAGCCCCTGATGCTGGTGGCAGTGGGGAAGGATATATTCCTATTATTTACCACTGTAGGTTCTGAGCCCCCAGTGGTGTGCTTCCCCTTTCTACAAAGTCATTCATGATACCTTTGATTCTGAAACAAAAATATTTTCTAAATAATAAAGTAAAATCAAGAATAATCATAACACTTATTTAACAGAAGGCAAGAACAGGACTTTAGTGGAGGCACAGAAAATGACTACATTAAAAAAATAAACCGTGAATTTTTTAAATTGAAATTATTGACCTATGCAGGAGAAACTTTTATTTTGCAAAGAATAATATGCTCTTGAAGCATTTGTGATTTCAATAGGATGAATATTCCTTCCATTGATGCAGAGTACAACCCCTCTTTGACTTAATAGATATTCTTTGAGAACTGATGTGGACAACTGGCTTTCAGATAACAAACATACTGATCATCACTGGGTTTGTACATGAAGCCTTTCTAGCTTTCTAGAAGCCTGAGACTGGACTTTTAGAGTAGAGTTTCTGAGAAATCAGGGACACCATCATGACACAATGAAGTGTTGTGTTCACAGAGGATTTCTGCCATACATAAATGCAGTGTATCTGTCTACCTTAATGCCATGGTATTTCACTCTAACCTCTATCTCCCACCCAATAATTGAGGATCTATATTGGGGCCTAGGCTCCCAACTGGTGAGAGTTATCCCTATATGTAAGGTTCATGTTCCATGTCTGCATTCTGGCTTCTCTACAAACTCTGCCCATCCCCCACCCCCAGTTTTCTATTTCTAGTTGTAAACCATAATTAAATCAATGCTATAACTGACCCGTGGCTTCACTTGCTGTATTTATAACTTCCTAAACCAAAATATCCTTCTCTGTCTACTATACACACATGTAGACATACATGTAGTGTTATATATGTATGCCTATAAATGTATGTATGTATGTATGTATGTATGGTCTTCCTCTATTAGAATGTAGATTCTTTCAAGGGAAGGTACTACATTGCTTTTTGCATTTGGATCTTGTACTTAGAACAGTGTCTGGCAAACAGTAAATGCTTTATACATACTTTTCATTCATTTGTTCATTCTGTTGTGAAAGAAAAAAACAATTTCCTCTTGCAACTTAACTAAATAATTGAGAGCCACATAATTTATAAAATGAGCAAACATGTTCATGGAAAGAAGTTTTGACCATCAAAATTACTCGTATCAAATCGGCAAAAATACCCAACTCCCTCTCCTTACCCCCATGCAGATCTCAATTAACATCTTATTACAATTGTGAAACAAATATAGAAATTCCAAAGCAATATTAAGACAAAAGTATATAGTTTTAGTTAGGGTTTTTAAAATTATTAACCCAAGAAATCATTGTTGATACCAGCACACACCCTAGCAGATGTCTTCCTGAAATTAACAACTCCTTTGAACAACTTCCTCTGTCAGTCTGATGCAAAATAAAAGCGACAGCTCTCCATTTGTCTGAGAAAAGACAATTCTTATTTTAGTCACCATAAACTCTATTTTAAAGATCCAACTACCTACTCTGCCTTCTTTGGAGAAATAAGGAAACCAGTCTAGCCAAAGTAGCAAGATAAGGAGTCAGTACAGGCCAAGTAAGTCAACTACCTATATCAACCATCCCCTCCACTCACACTCCAGTGAAGATAGCTTAAGGCTGTGAATCCAAGAACCTTGGGAATAACAGTGTCTGGAAGGCCACCTGTCCTGTTTCTAGCTTAGTTACACAGCTATAACTGAAGGGAGGAATCATTGTAGAAATGGGACCCCCTTCCTTAACATCACCAATACTAGCTGCTATCCAACTGCCTCTGACTAGTGTATAAGTCTATGAGCCCTGAGAGTGGCATTGCCCTTCAAACTATCAGTCATAATTTTATCTCAACCCCTGAAGCCATAGTTCCAGTAATCAGTTCTTGTAAATATGCAGCCTGGTAACTACTTCTGCTGGTGCTACACTCACAGCCACTAAAGACTCAAAAAAGAAAGTTCTCACCACCAGTCCTTAGTCTGTCGAATAGTTCAACATTAGAGACTGATATAATTTTTAAGTGGAAATGCCATTAAAAAAGAAGCATTTTCTTCTGTTTTGCCACCACACATTAAGGATCATGGCCCCTTTCTATCTGACTTAAGACAGAAACCTTCTATATGTATTGTCTTCCCCCTTAAAATGTGAGTTCTTTGAGAGCAGGTACAATCCTACTTTTCTAAGTGTATCTCGTGTTCAGCACAGTGCTTTGCAAATAGTAAGCACTTAATAAAAATTGAGTTTTCATTCATTCATTAACTACACTCCTGATTTTCTTTAAGTGTTTCATTTAGGAGTGATTGATTAGGTCTTCATTCAGGAAAGACAGAATTCAGACAAGGAAACTGTTATAATAATAATTCTTAATTTTTATAGCCCAATTGAGATCTCAGGGCTGTATGCTTTCACATTTTCCCTTTTGTGCTGAGCACAAACTAAATCAAATACAATCTGTATTCATTTACAGATCTCATCTGTACTTGCTCTTCTCATCCATTAGGCTGCATAGTATAGCAGCAAGAAACATTACTCTAGTTAGTTCAGTATAGATATATAGTCTCAATAGATAAAGGAGGTTACCTTTGTACATTGTATCATTTCTACAAAACCTGGTCAGCAAAATCTATCTAAAATCAGAAAGTCACACCTAATTCAGGCTAGCTGTAAATGCTTAATGTATAGTCTTTTTGTTCCTGAGGTTGCAGATTTTGTGGGGAAGCACCTAGTCTTTACCCTGGAATACAAATTCTCTCCTTGGATAGGGTAAAAGTTATCTATATTGTCATCCTGCTCCTCCATGATAAACAACCTCCAAATGGGCAGAAATCTTTTTTTAAAAAAAAACATTGTACTTCATGGATCCAGGTTTGAAAACTTTGACATTTAATAGCAGTATTTTTGTTTAGTAATATTTGATATGGTCCCTTCTATCATGGTTCCAAAATTGTCATCCTTTGATAGACTTTAATGCGGATACAATACCAGAATTGTAGACAATTCCATAATCTATCAGAGAACCTTTGGAGAAGCTCCAGGAACTGTGGAAAGCCCAAATACACATCATCAGCATCCTTCAATAATTCAATATAACATCATCAGTCCTGTGAAAATTTTCATACAAGGAAGGTAGGGATGGGGATGCAGGGGGATTATAAATGAATGCTTCAAATAGGCTAAGGTTAGTCTTTTGTCTTAGAGTATATCTCATATTCAAAAGAGTGAGGAATAATCCATCTAGCCGTTTTATATGAGTTTTAGAGCATAACCTGACCACTTATCTTTCTGGGTGCAATTATGTCTCTGCCACTCCTGAAGTGGAAAATGTTAAGGACAGCTAAAGCACTATTAAATTCGGAGACCTTTACAAATCATTGCCCAACCTATAAAACTAGTCTTTCAGAATCACAGAATTTCAGAGTTGGAGGTGACTTCAATAGTCATCTGGTAAAAAATATTCATGAAAGGAATCTGTACCATAATATATTTGACACTTGGCCACCCAGCTTCTTCTCGAAGGCCTCCACAGAGAGAGAACCCATAGCCCAATGAGGTCAGCCATTCTATATTTGGATACTATAGTTATTAATGAATTTTCCCAGACACTAAGTCTAAACTTGTTTCTTTGGAAACTATTTCCGGTACTTGAGCGTCTATCTATGGGGCCAAAATGAATAAGTTGAATCTCTTCCTATCCCTTCCAGAGTAACGCCCTTAATTATAAGTATTATAAAATAAATATATACTAAAAAGTTAGTCATAGGACCTCAAATAATACAGACCTGTACTATATAAGGCCCTCATTCCTTCCGAAAGGGGATAGAATCTGACTCTTAATACAAAATGACAATTAAGGAAGGCTGATAATAAACAAAAAAGATACTGGTGCTAAAAGAGTTATTATGGAGTCTTTGATGCAAGCCTCATATAATTAACCATAGTAGTTTTTTTTTAATTTGATGTTATACGTAGTGTTCCACATTCATGGTCTCCCACCTCTATGAAAAAGCAGGGGAAGATGTGTTCTCACATCTTCTTTGGGACCAAGGTTAGTCATTATAATTTTATATCTTTTGGTTTCAATTGTTTTGTTATTGTTCTTTCCATTTATATTGTGACCATAGTATATGTTATTTTCTTGGTTTCGCTTACTTGGCTTTGCATCAAGTCATAAAACTCTTCCCAAGTTTTTTCTGTCTTCATAATGCTCACCATTTCTTGTTATTCATTCATTGTAGTCATATTCTTTACTACCCCATTTGGGGTTTTCTTGGCAAAGACGCTGGAGCAGTTTGCCATTTCCTTCTACAGTTCATTTCAGAGATGAGGAAACTGAGGCAGACAGGTGATTTTTTTTCCCAGGGTCACACAGCTAGTAAGTATCTGAGGCCAGAGCTGAACTCAGGTCTTCCTGATTCCAGACCTGGCACTCTATCTACTGTTCCATCTGGCTGCCCCCTATTTCCTATAGTTTATTAATATTTCATTATGTTCATGCATATTGTAGAATAAGCCTGACTCAGGTCAGTTCCATGGTAGTTTAGGTCTGATATTGGAGAGAAATGAAACACTCACAAAAACTCTGAAAGTTAATAAAATGAGATTTATTTAGCCAAAGAAGAGTAAAGATATTCACCGAGGATATTCAGTAAAGATACTACATTGCTTCAACTGAGTCCAGTTCACTTGTTTCTGTGTTACCATGGTGATCTGCTGGTCAAGTTTCAGGAAGCTGCTCCAGTTCCTTGTGGATTTTTATATTCAGTTAATCGGTAAAACACATCAACTGCCATAGTCCTCCAAGTCAATTAGATCTTAAGGGCAGTTTCAATAACTTCCAAGGAAAAGCTAGCCTAACTTGAATGGGATGAGGCTTTAGGATACTGCTCCCATTATGCATCACAATTGTTTGTTCATTACCTAAGTGATGGTCCTGTATAGTGTTTCTAGTTCTTTGACACCACAAAAATTGTTGCTACAGATATTTTTATATATTTGGGGGGTCTTTCTTTTATTACTGACTTCTCAAAATAGATCAAGTTCATATGGCTTATTCCTCATATGCAACAGATTGTAAAGTTTTGTTTTCTTAAATAGTGTGTGATTCTGATTTTACTGTATTTTTAGTCTATTCGCATTTAAAGGTAGTAGAGTTAGCTTAACATATTTCTTTATTTGTGTCTGTAATATTGCTTTAAAAAATGTTCCTTAGACACTTTTAGTTTAATACATTGTCTCTAAGATAAGCATTACTTAAACTGTAGTCAATCCTCAACTTTCACTTAGGCAACATTCCTAGAAAATAGTGTGAAAGTCCAAAACGTGAAATCTGATATCCTATGGTTTATGAGACCATCAAAATCAGTAATCTTTGGCTAGAAATTGCTGAAAATGAACTTTTCTGCATATAATTCTTTATAGCATAATATTAATTCTGATAATACGCACCTTTCCTAACACAGTAACAATGAAATAACCCATAAAATGCCTGGCATAGGAGAGACAATGCAGGTTGGGATGGGGAGAGGCAGGGACTGAGGTGTCAGAAGAATGCTATGGTAAAAAAGGAAAAATGGCAACACTTGCCATCCCTAATCTCCCATTCCTTCTGTGGTAAGTGTCTGAGGCCAGATTTGAACTCAGGAAGATGAGTCCCGTATTTTGTCTACTTGGTTGAGGAATCTGAAAAGCTCAGATCATGTTCTAGATCCGATCACTTATGTCCTACTGAAAGGACCCTGAAAGGAGCCCTGGCTCATGATCTCTGAGGTCCTTGAAGATCATTGTACTTAAACACCTGAGGAAAGTAATCATAGGACCTCAGATAACACAGATCAGGTCTCCGTTCCTTCCAGAAGGGGGCAGAATCTGGCTCTTAACACAAAAAGTCAATTAAGGAAAGCTAGAAAAATAAGTAAACCAAAAAAAAGATACTAGTGTTAAAAGAGTTATTATGGAGGCTCAGATGCAAACCTGGAAGAAAAGAATGACTGTGCAACATCTATAATTAAAGAAAAACACAAGTTGTATGCAAGGTCAGCTAGGATTCTTCCAAAAAATAAAACAAACAGTTTTAAATCTTTAAACAAATTATATGAAAGTGCCAGATCAGGAGATCTGGACATTTTTGTGTCATGGACCTCTTTGACAGTTTGGCAAAACCTATGGATTTCTTAGAATAATGTTTTTAAATACATAAAATATATAGGTTTAAAAATGAAACTAATTGAAATGAACTAAAGATGTACTTTTTCCCCATCCAGATTCATGGATACCCTGAAATCTATCCACAGATGACTTAGTTTAAGAGGAAAGAACTGGGAAAGAAATGAAAACTTTGGAAGAAAGACTTAGAAGGAGAATTAACGACGTAGTGTATGAGGTGCACAACTTTGTTCCAATAACAAAGCCTGATAATAAGAATGAACTAAATAATAGTTAGGAAAGCTAGGTGGCATAGTGGATAAAGTGCCGGGTCAGAAGTCAGAAAGACCCGACGCTAGCTGTGTGGCCCTGGACAAATCACTTAACCCTCTTTGTCAAGTTTCCTCATCTGTAAAAGGAGCTAGAGATGGAAATGGCAAACCACTCCTGTATCTTTGCCAAGAAAACCTAGAATGGAGTCACAAAGAGCTGGATGCAACTCAACAACAACAACAAAACCATAGTTAATAACTTTATGAGATAAGAAAAAATATTTTTAAACATCTAAAGACTAAAAATTAGAAGAACATGGTAGTTATCTCCTATGAGAAACAACTGACATGGAACACAGGTCAAGGAGAAACAACCTAAGAAACACTGAACTGCCTAAAAACCATAACCAAACAAAAGAGACTGAATAACATTTCAAGAAATCACAGATGAAAATTGGCCATATCTATTAGAACCAGAGGGTAAAGTGAAAGTAGAAACTAGAAAGAATTCACTATTCATTCCTCCAAATCCCCCAAAACCTGAGCCAAAAATTAAAAAAAAAACAGCAAAACCAATTTTGATCACATGAAATTAAAGTTCTTGTACAATGCAGTTAAAATGAGAAATCAAACAATTAACTGGGGAAAACCTCTCTGTAATAAGTTTCTCTGATAAAGGTCTCATTTCTCAGACAGAAAAGGAATTTATTTAAATTTATAAGGGCAAGAGCCATTTCCAAATTAGTAAATAGTCAAAGGATAGGAATAGTTTTTAAAAGAAGAAATCCAAGCTACCACAAACATATTTTAAAATGTTTCTGATCATTGGTAGTTAGATTAATGCGAATTAAAGCTACTCTGAGGTAGAACACTCATTGTATTAGGAAAGATGACAAAAAGGAAAATGACAAATTTTGGACGGATTGGAGGAAAAAAGTTACAATAGGCACAGTTGGTAAAGTTATGAATTGTTGCAGCCATTCTGTAAAGTGATTTGAAACTATGCTCAAAAAGTTACTATATTATGGGTATCAATTTTATCACTACTATGCTGATATCACAAAAAAAAATCCAAGAGGAACAGTATGCATAGTTATGTAAGGGTGGGATGATTGAATAAATTGGTCAAGTCACCAACCCCACTTAAATCAAGTTGTAAGATATTACATTAATAAATAGCCCTTTCTAAAACCTACTTAAAGCTGGCCAAATAAATTTGTCCTTAGTTAAAATCATCTAGGGTAGGGAGTAAATTGGTGGGGGCTTGTTCAGTCAGTCTAGTCATGTACAACTTCTTATTGTAGATAACTGGTTGTTATAGGACTTTTCCTCAAGACCTTGTATACACTAATAATGCTACTGATGTTATACAGATTAGAAGAGACATTATTACCGGAATAGTACATAATGGTCCATCAAGAAATTCTAAGGACCAAGGGCTTAATCTTCTGGGAGATGAAACTATGTCTGCATAACTTCCTAACTCCTATGGAAGAAGAGCACATTCCCTCAGCAGAGACCTCTAAAAAAGCAAAAAATTCCTATTTCCCCAACTGAACTCCTAAGGAGGGGGACAGTCTGGTTGATGGCCTGGAGAGCCCTGAGTGAGTAATGGTAAAGACTGAATTTTGGTATCAACTCAGGCCCTTGGATAAGTTTCATAAAAAAGAGTAACGACTTCCTAGCTTCCTTAATTCAGATGTAATTCAGACTTGTAATGAGGAGGTCTCAGTGACTGTTCTGAAAGAATCATCATTTGTGTTATGACCCTGATATTCCTGATGCTATTCCTAACATTGGTCAACATTTACTAGATGGATTTGAATCCTAGAAGGAATTGGTCCTTTCGAAGAAGGGAGGAAAAGTCTGGATTCCCTCCACATTCAGTCACCTTGGCATCTGCTCTTTCAGGGGATATTTACATTGCTTGTTGTCTTTGAAGTGTATTTCTGTGTTTCTTTTTCCTCCTCCAGTGCTGTCCATATTGTGTATCTTACACCCCCAAGGCCAGAATTGTCTGGTAATAGGCCTAAGTCTATTTAAATTGTGGAAGGTCCCCCAGAAAACTTTTAGGAATCTGACACTATGGGCTGGGACGTTGTAGGTGCAACATTTACTTAGACTGGAAGGTCCCTGGCATGTAGGTAAGGCTATTTTTCTCCTTAAAAAGAAAATGAAACCAATTTTGAAACATAAGTGTAACAGAAGGGTAAGGCTTAAAATATTGACTTGGCTTTTTGGTGACCTAAGGCATAAAAAACTCATTATATGAGGAGTTGGGGCTTCTCAGTCAACACACTTACCTAGACATGCATCCAAATGGAGATAAGAGGAGTTGTGTCCAACTGAACCAATACTGCAGCTTTGCTGAATATCTTCTCTATGCTTTTATTTTATTTTATTTTTTTTGCTTTTTGGAGGGGGAAAAGCAGGGCAATTGGGGTTAAGTGATGTGTCGGTCAGATTTGAACTCAGGTCCTCCTGACTCTAGGGCCGCTGCTCTATTCATTGCACCACCTAGCCTCCCCTTTCTTAACATTTTAAACTTAATTTTTCTTTTTTAGTGAACAAAAACACAGTTTCTTTCCTCCCTCCCTCCCAATGAAAAGAAAAAAAAAGAAAAGCATAACACTTGGAATAAGTATATCAAGCAAAAAAAATCCATATTAGCTATATCCAAAGTATTTTTGTCACATTCTGCATTGAGTCCATTATTTCTCTGGCAGAAAGGGGTTATCGTGTTTCATCATTAATCCTCTGGAACCATAGCTGGTCACTACATTGATCAGGGTCTTAAGCTGCTTGACCTTTGAGTTTGAGTATATGCATTTTGGTGTTATTTTTAGGTATACTACTTTTAGAGAGTCAGAGATAGGGCTCATCTGGATTTGTGATTTCACAGGTTTATTAAACTCCTGATATGGAAACTCCACACACTGTTGCTCACTCTGTAACTTATAATTTTATTTTATCTATTATTTAAAATCTTTTTGAATATATTTGGATTTCATTGTGCTGTAAGATGATGAATATGAGGAATATAGAGAACCATTCAACTGAGGCCAAATGAAGTAAGCAGAGCCAAGAAAAAACATACATAATGAATCACCACAAAACAATAAAAAAAGAATATTGTAAAAATATGAAGAACAAGCTCAGTTCCAAAGGGGAGCCAGAAGATGACATTACCCCTTCATCCTGTTGGCAGAGGTAGGAAGTAGAGAGGTTTTATGGGCATGGAAGGCTGGATATAATGTCATATTTACTCATAGATTGAGGGCTTTGTTTTGTTTTCACAAGTGAAAATTTTTTTCTATTTTATTTTTCCAGTTGCACATAAAAACAATTTTAATATTGTTTAAATTTGAGTTCCAGATACTCTCCTTTCTTTCTCACCCTCGAAAAGATAAGCAACTTAATATAGATTATACAAATATAATCATGTAAATCAAATTTCCCTATTCATCATGTTGCAAAAGAAAACAGACCTAAGTCATTCACAACTTATCATTGTGGAATATTGATGTTACTGTGTACAATGTTCTTCTGGTTCTGCTTATTTCACTTTGTATCAGTTCATGTAACTCTGTCCAGGTTTTTCTGAAAGTATCCTTCTTTCCCTTCTTCCCTCCTCACTGGGAAGATAAGCAATTCAGTATCTCTCTCAATATCTCTCTCTGTGTGTCTTTATATATTATAATTGTTATTATAAATAAATATAATAATTTATATATTATAATTGTTATATTGTCAAAGACTAACTGTATTTCCCTTCATCCTATCCCGCCTCTCACTTATTCTATTTTCTCCTTTGAACCTATCCCTTTTCAAAAATGTTTGCTTCTAACTACCCTGTCCCCCAATCTGCCCTCCCTTCTGTCATTCCCACTCTTATCTCCTACCCAGCTATTTTCCTGTAGCGTAAGATACCCAATTAAGTATGTATGTTATTCCCTCCTTAAGCCAAATTCAATGAGAGTAAGGTTGTTCCATTTATTTTCATCTTCCTGCTCTTCCCCTCCATTGTAACAGTTTTCTCTTGCCTCTTTTATATGAGATAATTTACCCTAATCTATCTCTCCCTTTTTCCTTCTCCCAATAAATTCCTCTCTCACCTCTTAATTTTACTTTTTAGATATCATCCCTTCATATTTGTCATCCTGTGCCCTCTGTCTATGTATACATGAACATACATATGCCCACACTCATGTATATATTTATGTACACATATGCTCTCTTATACACACACACACACACACACATATATATATATAGATACACACATATATATT
>JAQQSW010003948.1:0-14563 GCA_028646575.1 Pseudocheirus occidentalis
TCATACTCCCCCCCCCTTATCCCTCCTATTGCCTGTAGGGCACAATAGATCTTTATTCTGTTATTCCCTCCTTGAACCCAAACCAATGCTGGTAAATTTCATACAATGCTCCTCTCCCACCCTCTTTTCCCTCTATTGTTATGAGTTTTGTGTCTTTTCATGCTAGAATCTAAACTTAACTGTTTGTATTGACGCCTCTTTAAATCAGAACCAATGAGAGTAATTATCATATGATGCTCACATATCCTTCCTTCCCTCCCCTCCACTTTAGTATGTTTTTGTACCTCTTCTTGTGGCATAAGTTACCATTTTCAGCTTCAACCTTTCTTTTTCTCCCATTACAATTCCTTTCTTCCCCTTAATAAGGTTTTTTTAATCTTCAGATTAGTTCACTTATACCCACACCCTCTATCTATGTACATCCCTTTTAAATGTTGCAATACTTATACAAATTTCAATATTGAGAGGTATCTGCTTCTCATATATGGATGTAAACAGTTTGCTCTTATTGAGTCCCAAGTTATGTGCATGTGTGAGCATCTGTGTGTATGTGTATGTGGGAGTGTGTGTTTTCCTTGTTTACCTTTTTATGTCTTTCTTGGGTCTTGTAAATGGAAATCAAATTTTCCATTGAGCTCTGTTTTTTTCATAAGGAAAGTCTGGAAGTCCTTTATTTCATTAAATGACCATCTCCTTGCTTGAAAGATTATGCTCAGTCTTGCCAGGTAGTTGATCCTTGGTTGCAGTCCTAGCTCTTTTGCTTTACAAAATATCAAATTCTAATCCCTCTGATCTTTTAGTGTAGCAGCTGCTAAATCCTGTGTAATCCTTACTGTAGTTCCGTGATGTTTGAATTGTTTCTTTTTGGCTGCATGCAGTATATTCTCCTTAACCTTCTAGCTCTGGAATTTGGCTACTATATTTCTTGGAGTTTTCAATTTGGCATCTCTTCCAAGAGGAGATAGGTGAATTCTTTCAATAACTGTTTTGCCTTCTGATTCTAGGATCTCAGGACAGTTTTCTTTGACAATCTCTTAGAGGATGCTGTCCAGGCTGCTTTTTTCATCATGGCTTTCTGGTAGGTCAATAATTCTTAGGTTGTCTCTCCTGGATCTGTTTTCCAGGTCAGTTGTTTTTCCAGTGAGATATTTGGCACTTTCTTCTAATTTTTCAATCTTTATGCTTTGTTTGACTGACTCTTGCTGCATCATAGAGTCTGTAGCTTCAATCTGACAGATTCTAATTTTTAGTGAATTATTTTCCTCAATTAGTTTTTGAAGCTCCTTTTCCATATGTTTAGTTTTCATTTTTAGGGAGCTTTTTTCTTCAGTTAGATTTTGGACCTTCTGTCCTAGTTCTCCAATTTTACTTTTTAAAGATTTGTTTTATTTAGTGAGATTTTTTTTTCCAATTTGGTCAACTGTAGATTTAAATTTATCTCCTACCTCTCTAATTTCATTTTTAAAATCCCTCTTGAGGTCCTCCAAGAATGCTTTTTGGGCTTGAGACCAATTCACATTTCCTTCTGTGGCCTCCAGTGTGAGTACAGAGTCTGTGTTGCCTTATGAATTTGGTTGTTCTTGCTCATTGTAAAAAGATTCAATGGTCCTAGCCTTCGCAGTTTCCTTCTTGCCCATTGTGATTGCCTATGTCCTGGTTTTTTAAAGTAGCTATCTGCTTTCAGGGTGCAGAGGTATTGAGCTTCTCAGGCTTGGATGTAGGGGTTTGGTTGTTCACTTTGTAAGCTGTAGGAACTGAGTGTGTAGACTGAAGTCAAGGCCAGGACTCTCAATGTTTCCCCGAGTTACCCTGAGGCTTACAGAGTAACCTATGGGGGCAGGGTGGTCTGGCTCCTTCAGGTTTCCACCTCTGTGTCTCTGGGCTACAGCTCCTGTAGGTTTGGTATCAGGAGGCCAGCAGCAGGGCAGGGCTGCAGTTTGCTGATTGGCCAGGTGGTA
Organism: Pseudocheirus occidentalis; assembly: GCA_028646575.1. Classification (NCBI taxonomy): domain Eukaryota; kingdom Metazoa; phylum Chordata; class Mammalia; order Diprotodontia; family Pseudocheiridae; genus Pseudocheirus; species Pseudocheirus occidentalis. Next base: position 1,959 of record JAQQSW010003948.1, read on the forward strand.
CTAAAGCACACCTGGGCTTTTGTTGGTAGTGTTTGCTGGCTCTAGTCTCTTGGGCTTAAATTCTGTACTGTCTCACTTCCCCTTTCCTCAGTAATACCCAAGCCTGAGGCTATTTCCACTAATTCAGGATTTTACTCTGGGCAGGGCATTGAACTCCAGACTTCTCTGGATCAGGGAGGGGGGAATCAGAGCAACTAAGTTTTATTCCTGAATCTTCACTTCTGGAAGTTTGGGTACGTAATTTTTAAACATCCAGGCTGCAAGCTGGTAGGCCGAGGAGAAGCTGCTGACCCTGCTGCAGGACCTGCATTTTCTCTTACCCAGCTCCAATGATCCTCTGTCCTATGGTGAGATGGCTGCAAATCACCCTTGGAGTGAGTGAATATGCTGCCTGGGGCTTCTTCTCAGTCTGTTGTAGTCTGCTCTCAGATCTGCACTGGTGCAGCTCCTGTGTGCTCCATGTTTTCCCTGCCCAAACCTGAGCAGACACTTTCCTGGGCTAGGAATCTGTCACACTCCTCTCCCACTGGGTTCAGTCACTCTTAAATCCATTCAAATTCACTTTTTAGCTTTTAGCAACAGAATTTTTGAAGGAGCTTGGAAAAGCTACTGCTTCCTTTCCACTATCTTAGTTCCACATAGATCTTGGATAAATACTATTGATGGGTGATGAATGGGAAGAAGAGAGTTTCTAAGAGTTGTGATAAGGAAGGAGAGTATTTTAGTCCTTGGGGAGAGCCAGTATAAATGTAGACAAGAGATACAGAGTACTATATGTGAAGGACAGCAAGAAGGCCATTTTGGCTGACCCACAGAATGCAAGAAAGGTAGTAATGCATAATTGAACTGGAAAGTTAGGATAGGGACATGTTGTGAAGGACTTTAATTAATAGAGAAGTTTGTATTTTATCCTAGAGGTAAAAGCAAGTCCCTGGAGTTTATTGAGTAAAGGAATAGCATATTTTCCCCCGTGCTTTAGGAAAATTACTTTCATAGCTCTATGAAGGAGACACTAAAGAAGTTATTATAATCTACAAGTGAGAAGTGTTGCAAATCTGGAATAGGGTGGGGGCCACATAAATAGAAACACAGGACACACTAGAGAGATGTAGAGGTAGAAGTGAAGAAAGAATTGACAACTGATTGGACATGTGGAGTGAAGGAGAATGAGTAGTCAAGTATGATGCCAAGGTTGTGAACCTGGGTGATTCAATAGAAATAGAGATGTGAAAAACTGAACAATTTGTCGCTATTCATGAAGAGGTGCTGATTCAATACATTAGCAGCCAGATTGAAAGATTAGGAGTTAGCAACCAAAGAAGTCATGTGTAGGAGAGAGATCAGAGAAGTCAACAAGAGGTTGGCTTACAGAAGATAGAACACAGAGCTCATAAAACTGCACAGGTGAGAAGCTAATGGAGTTGAGAGGCAGACAGAAGTAGAGACTAGCTGACTGGATGCTCTGTTGTTGATGTGTGGAGCTAATCTGATTGGAGGAAGGCTTTGTATGAAAGAGCTATTTGGAGGAGAGGAGAATCTTCTGTAGTTGAGTGAAGAACAGAGACTTTCCCTTGCTCTACAGCACCATCTACAGCTCAAGAGAAGGGAAATCTCTCAAAGAGTACAGAGAACAAGACTTGAATAGTTTTGTAGCTTTTCTTTGAATGAATGTCATGCTGCCTCATTACCTGACCAAAGGAACAGACCTTGGGAACTTCTACAAACCTGACTTAAGCGGCTGTTGAAACCTCAGGAGAGAATCAATTTCCCCTACTAGGTGATTTGTGATACAGGCTGATGATCCCTTTAAAGACACAAAAATCTAGACCTGAAGTCATGAGTTGCCCCTTAGATTTCCCTTTCCATGGACTTCACTGCTAGATTTCCAAAAGTCTGTGTCCACTTGCCGTCCCCTCTCCAGGCCCCAACCCCCAGTAATTGGTGAGAGAGTATAATACAGGTTTTATAGGAATATATAGCATGGGAATATATTATATTATTGGAATTATATTATATTATATTATATATTACATAATAATATATCATGATGTATATTATTATATATAATATATATTATATTATATTAATTTATTGGAAAATTATCATGTTTTGATTATTCCTTTTTCTCTACTATTTAGTGAATGCAAGGTTAGGATCATTCTTATTTTTAGCAAACGTTTCATGTTTAAGAGTTAGTGGTAATAAAAAATGTAGTTTTTGAAAAAGTGTTCACTGAATCATTGTGATAAATTAGTAAAAATGGGAAACACCTAAGTGGAGATTTGTTCAACAAGCTACAGTTTTAAGTATAAACATGTATTTCCTCACAAACTGGGTTATCCCAGGACATTGAGAATATGTCATAGCAATGTAGAAATCATGGCCTGCTGCCCTGCTCTGGGAAAAGTGTTCTGAAGGGCCTTAATCTCTAGGAGGAGACTAATTAGAGCTATTTAAATATTTTTAAATTTTATTTTTTTATCTGGGTCTGTAGATGCTTTGTACCTTATGCAGGTTTTATAACATGTGAAATAAATAGCTGGGCCATACTTAATGTATTACATGTTGAGTAGCTTTGTGGAAAAGACCCTGTTATCCTCATTTGGGAAAACCAGAGACAAGTCATACACAAATCTTCTTTTAGAACTCTTCCTAGAGTTTTGTTCTGGGTTTGGGGTAGAATCACACAGAGAAAGAAAAGTCTCTGTGGTTAAGGAGCAAGAGCAATTTTTATAAACTTAGAGTCCCAAGTTATGGAAAAGAAACCTGAGCCATGGGTAACAAATGAATTTATTGAAATCCTTCATCATCACTCTCACTCTCTCTTCCTTTGCTTCAATCTTGGAGGATGAGCTAGCTTCTCCTTGCCAAGACTGAACCCTCTACTTGTGCCCTTGATCCTGTCTCTTCCTTTTCTCTTTCACCTCCTTCCACCACCTTCCTCCTTGTCTTTTAGATTATGCTCTTGCCTTGATTTTTCATTTTCAATCTCTTTACTTATTGGTTGCTTCCTTTCTCTCTACAAACATACCCAAATCCCTACTATCCTTAAAAATTCATCAACTGACCCTGCCATTCTCTCATGTTATCACCCTGGTTAAACTCACCTTCAACTCACTTCTCAGACATTTGCAAACTATTTTTTGGAAGGGAGGAGGAGAAGAATTTATATAGTACCTATAATATTATACTCGTATAAAAAAATAAACACCAAACCCTAAAGACAGTTAGAGGGATAAGAACTCACTAATAGATAGAATTGATGGGAAAACTGGGAAGCAGTCTGGCAGAAATGAGGTATAGATCAACAACATCTCATCTCATCTACCTAGATCAGCTTTAAATGTTTGCGTCTTAGTGAAAAAGAGTAAAAACACAAATTAGAAGAACAAAGAAGAAATTGCCTTTCAGATCTATGGACAAAGAGTAAGTGAACAAATGATACAAAGGATCACAGAAGATAAAATGAATCATTTTCATTGCATAAAATTTAAAAGATTTTGCACAAATAAAACCAATGCAGCTGAAATTACTGAAGAAGCACCTTACCATCTTTCAGATATGTAAAATTAACAAAAAAAGGTAAAGTAACAAATATTGGATGAACTATGGAAAATAGGTATATTAATACACTGTTAGTAGAGTTGTGAATTGATCCAAGTCATTCTTCAAAGCAATTTGGAAGTATGCACAAAAAGTTAATAAACTGTGTGTACTCTTTGACACATCAACACTGCTAGTAGATACTCCAAAGATATCAAAGAAAGTGGAAAATACAAAAAGAAAGCAACTCTTTTTTTGGTATCAAAGAATCAAGGGGATGTCCATCCATTGGGGATTGTCTAAATAAATTACAGTATATAAATATAATATATAGTACTATTTGCTATAAACAATAAGGCAGGACACAGTTGCAGAGAAATCTGTGAAGACTTATATAAACTGATACATAGCAAAGTGAGCAGAATCAGGAGAAAAATTTATACAATAACAACAACATTGTAAAAACAGATGACTTTGAAAAACTTGAGAACTTTAGTTAATGTAATGACCAACCATGATTCTGGTGGACTCATGATGAAACATTCTAATAAAGAGGGTCCAGACTGAGACATAATTTTTGGTCATGGCTAATAGAGGAATTTGTTTTTGTTGACAACGTATTTTTGGCAAGGGTTGTATTTACTTTCTTCTTCAATGGGGAGGTGAAAAGGAGAGAAGGAAATTTTGTGTCATTTTGCTAATTGGAAAAAAATCAAATTAAATTTGAAAGTGTCATTTAGTGACATTATAAGGAAGTTTCAGAGCAATATTAGGGACTTTCACACTGCTGTGAATGGTTTTATTTTCCATGACCACAAATATTTAGAAGAATGCCAGGTGAATTCAGGTCTTCTATCAGAATTGGAGGGGGCTTCAGAGCATAGAATGTCAGAGGACATTTAGAACTGGGAATGTAAAAAAAAACCATAGAACATCTGAGATGGAAGGTACCTTTGAGATCATCTAATCAGAGATTAGTACAGTGAGCAATACTCCCTAGGGACACTGGAATGATCCTTGGTGGGTGGGGAGGGGAGATGGTAGTAGACTTGGACACAATTGGAGGGAGTTAAATAATAATAAGGGGGCAGGAAAGAAGAGAATAAAATTTGCAAAACCATTTGTACATATTTCATCTGTTGTGTAACAGTTAAAGTCATAATGATTACATTATTTTCCAAATAAACACACAAAATGGACATCATAATTGATCCGTGGTCAAGTCTGCCGACAGGTCTTAACAAGCAAGTGTTGGCAGGCAAGGATATCTAACCTTGTCAGGAAGTCCAGCATGCATCAGCAGGAATATGTGTGTCTAATGACTTCTTTACAATATGATACTACATGGCTACATGATGCAATATTGTGCCATAAAAATTTCAATGCAGGAAAAAAAACCCACAAACTTATAGTAAATTATTAAATTTAAGGTGCATTATTTTTTAAAAAATGTTTTTAAATGAAGCAAATTTTAAAAAAACTGTTAAAGGGTTAGAGAAAGCAGATTTTCAGGGAGGCACTGATTAATTTTTTTAAGGGGTGGTAGGCCATATAAGTTTGGGAATGTCTGATCTAATTCAATCACCTCATTGTATGATAGCTAAGCCTCGGAGAAGCAAAAGACTTGCCCAAGCTAACAGAGGCAAGACTCTAATCCAGGTGTCCTGATTTTTAGTCCATGCAATTTCTACCACAGCACGCTGTCTTTGACCAGACTTGCCAGGCAATGCAATTTAATAACTTAATGCAGAGCACATTATAAAACACCTTAGATGGTTTGCACAGACAATACAAGAGCAAATGTTTACAAACCCCATTGGACAAATGAAATGCCTTTAAGCATAAAAACTAGAGTGTGTTTGGTGCTCTATAAAGCAGGCATAACTCTCATGGCCTATTATAAATGATACCCATAAAATATACAGGGACCTTTCATATATACTCCTTTGCTCAAATGGTTTTTATTGCCATCAGGGCATAGCCTAGGTTATTAAAATGTTTCTGTTAGCTGAGGATGCTGTAAAATTTATTCATTCAATTCAACAAACGTTTATTAAGATCCCTTTATATGCAGATTATTATGTTAGGAATTGTGGGAAATTCCAAGAAAAATAAGAAAAGATCCCAGCAAATACGTTTATATTGGGAGTCAAAAGAAATATTCATAGATAAATACAATTTAAATTAGATTATAATTTCAGAAGCAGAATATTGGGCACTGTACAATAGGAGAAGGAAGAAATCACTTTCAAGTGGGGGTTAAGGAAGACTTCATACAGGAGGGGACACCTGAACTCGATCTTGAAAGATGGACAAGAATTCAATGAGCAGAGATAGGAAGAAGGGGATTTTAGACACAGTAAAATTGATCAAAGGCATGAATACACATGGTGTGCATAACATGCAAGGGTACTCCAGACTGGCTTAAGTATGAATTTCATGGAGAAGAGCAGTATAACATGAGGCTCAAAAGGTAGGGTGAGGACAGAGTATGAGGACTTTGACTGACAGGATTAGTATATATATATATTTTTGGTAACTTTTGGGTGGAGGAATGATAGTACTGATTTTTCAGTGGCTTCAAAGAATTCTAAACAAATCAAAGAGATTAATAAGCATTTTTGAAGCTCTTAACTTTATGCCAGACATTCCAGTACAATCTGGAAATATAAGGAAATTGTTCCTTCCCTGGAGGAGCTTGTATGCTACCAGAAATGACATGTACCTGTAATGTTTCCAAACTGCTCCATACAGCTATCATCCTGAAAAGCATCCCCTGTAGCTCCTGCAGATACTACAGCCACAGTTCCTAAAGGCCCAGAAAAGACATTTCTCACCACCAACGTTCTTTTTTTTTCTGAGAGGGGAAAGCAGGGCAATTGGGGTTAAGTGACTTGCCCAAGGTCGCACAGCCAGTAAGTGTTAAATGTCAGAGGCTGGATTTGAACTCAGGTCCTCCGGACTCCAGGCCAGTGCTCCATTCACTGTGCCACCTAGCCACCCCACCAAAGTGCTTTGCATTGTCAAATAGTACAATATTTTGAAAATGATGTAATTTGTTCAGTGGAAATGACATTAAAGAAGAGGTGTTAACATTTGCTTTGCCCTTGCATGCTAAGGATCATAGGACTTTTCCATCTGACTTTCCCCCAGAAATCTCCCACGTGTGTTGTCTCCCCCATTAAAATGGGAATTCCTTGAGACAGGAATTCTCTTACTTTTCTATTTGTATCCCTAGCACTTTCTACAATATTTTATACATAGTACATGCTTAATAAATGGTTTATTCATTCATTTATAGAAAATTGTACAAAATATAATATGAATAAAAACAAAGTAAGGTGAGGGTAGGGAAGGCAGCTAGGTGGCTCAGTTGGTAAAGAACTAGGCCTGAAGTCAGGGACACCTGAGTTCAAATCTGGCCTCTGACGCTTATTAGATTGTGACCTTGTCCAGTCATTTAACCTCATTATGCCTCAGTCTCCCCAACTGTAAAATGGGGATAATTAAAGCCCCTGTCTCCCAGGGCTGTTGTGAGTCTCAAATGAGATAATATTTGTAAAGCACTTAGCACAGTGTCTAGCATTTAGCAAGTGCTTAATAAATGTTTCCTTTCTCAGGAAAAAAATTAGTATATAGCCCATGTATATATTTATTTATTCATTTACTAATTCACAAGTTATACATACGTACTACAGTACTAATTATGATATGCATTATAAAAGAATGTGAATTTTCAAAGGAAGAGGCTAATATGAAATATTATTTGATCTTGGAGATAACAGGGATAAGCTGGGGTTGACTAAGGAGAGGAAACGATGTGATCAGAACTGCACTTCAGGAAAATTATTTTGTCAGTTGTGTGGAGAATAAATTAGGGGAGGGAGAGATGACCCAGAGAGACCAATCAGGAGACTTTCAGTCTGTCAGTCAGTAAATAAATATTTATTAATTATCTACTGGGCTAGGAACTGGGGATACAAAAAGGCGGTCGCTGCCCTCAAGGGACCTACAATCCAAAGGGGAGAGAGCAAGCAATTAGATACAAACAAGCCATGTAAAGGAAAAAGAGGAAGTGATGAACAGATGGAAGATACTAGAATTAAGAGGGGTTGGGAAAGGCTCCAGGAGAAAATAGGACTTTAGCTGGAAGTTAAAGGCAGCAAGGTAGGTCAGTCAGTGGCGATAAGGAGGGAGAACACTCCAGGCATGGGCAAAGGCCAGGGAAAAAGCCTAGGTCCAAGAGCTGGAAGGGTTTTTTTGTTCATATAACAGCTGAGAGGTCACCTAGACTGCCTTAAAGACCTCCCCCTTGTCCTTTCCTGGTGGGAACTGAGATCTACTCCCCTTTTATACTGCACCTTTAACCTGCTCCCAACCCCTGCTTTACAATTTCCATTTGGAAGCTGTTCCTACCTCTCTTCCCCTCTTTTTCAGAGGGCAGCTGTGGTTACTTTTTAAAAAAATCTGTTTCTGTAAATGTCATTATTTTAAGGTTTTCTCAGCATGCATATGACAATATATTAAACTCTGAATGGTCAAATCAGTGTCAATTCTGTTTACTAGCAGTGAGGTTGGGCCATATAGAGGATAAAACTGAAAGTGCAGTCAGTTTAAAGTACTGAGGTCTATAAAAGCAATATAGATTCTGTGAGTACAAATTGACCTGAAGTTTGCTCTACAAAGCTCAATTGAGAGTACCGGACATTTGAGAACAAATGAAAATCAGTTTGGAAATGACCCCTGAAAAAGAAGATAAAAAGAATGCCCAGGGTATAGCTGGCAAAGTTCAGGGACATTTACGTTCAGTTTCAAACAGCTCCTGCCCTCCTTGGCAAGACTGGGTTATGAAAGTCAAACTGTCCTCTGGAGGATGGAGAAAGTAGAAAGAAAGCCACACCATCCAAAGGAGGGAGGGGGAGCAAATTTAGTGAGCATGCTCAGTAGCTCTATTGGCTAATTGGAAGACTGACCATTCAGCCTGCCTAGCTTACCACATATTATATAAGCATTTTCAAAATAAGTACAAGGTACTTGGATGGGGAGACAATAGTAACTGGGGGGCATCAGGAAAGGCTTTGCATTAAATGTAGTACTTGAGCTGAGCTCTGAAGGAAACTAGGGATTCTAAGACATGAAAGTAATGAAGAAGTACATTCTAGGTGTGGGAGGATGCTAAGGTCATTTCATCTGAACCATACAATGAGTAAATCAGCAGCAATATATAATAATAAACCTAGAAATATTGCCTGGTGCAAGACTGGGAAGGGCTTTAAATACCGAAAGTAAGACTGTGTAGTTGATCCTAGACAGGGCAACTTGGTGGTGTAGTGGATAGAGTGCCTGAGTATCAGGATGACCTGAGCTTAAATCTGGCCTCAGACACTTACTAGCTATGTGATCCTGGGCAAATCACTTAACCCTGTTTGCCTCAGTTTCCTCATGTGCAAAATGAGTTGGAAAAGGAAATGGCAAATCACTCCAGTATCTTTGCCAAGAAAACCCCAAATGGGGTTATGAAAAGTTAGACATGGCTGAAAATTAACAACTTGATCTTAGAGGTAAAAAGGAGTTAGTCCATCAAAAAACATTTATTAAAGTCTTAAAATACATAAGACATTGTGCAAAGCACTAGGGAGATTAAGAAGTCAGAACTCATTCCTTGCCCCTAAGGAGCTCATATTCTAAGGAAGGAGACAGCATATTAATAGGTATATATAAGATCAATTCTATTTCAACACCAGGTAATCTTGAAGGGAAGGCATTGAGAGGGAGTGGGGAAGGTTTCTTGTAGAAGGGGCACTTGGAATTGAATCTTGAAGCAGCCAAATAAACCAGGAGGTGGAAGAGAGAAGGGAGAGCATTCCAAGGATGGGGACAACCAGTGAAAATGCCTCGTGGAGAGACAGAGTATTGGGTCTGAATTGCATCAAGAAGACTAGTACTGCTGGATCATAGAGTACATGGTATGAGAAGATGGGAAAGGTAGAAAGGAAACTGGCTGTGAAGGTTTTTAAATGCCAAGCAGAACACTTCCTATTGGTATTGAAAGTAATAAGAAATCACTGAAATTTATTGAGTAAGATCAGACAGGCAACTTAGGAAGGTCTCTTTGGCAGCTGAATGGAGGATGGACTGGCATGGCAAGGGACTCCAGGCAGGAAGACAAAGAAAGTCAGTCTAGTATTCTGGGGATGAGATGGAGAGCTCACACCAGGGCAGTGTTTATATGAGTGGAGAAAAAGGGAGATATAAGAAAGAAGGTATGATGATAGAAAATACAAGAACAAATTGAATATGTGAGGTGAGAGGGAGGGGCCAGTATAACTGGGAGAATGGTGCGCTCTCACCAAAAATCTGAAAATTGTGAAGAGGAGAATTTAGGGAAGAAATAATGAGCTTTATTTTGAACTTACTGATGCCTACCCATTTTTAGAAGTTCAAAGGGCAGTTGGTTATTTGATACTGGAGATCAGGAAAGAGGTGTAGAGATGATCGCTGAATGCAAAATATTAAAAATAAACAAGTTCACCTCCCCCAAGTTAAGAACCTCAGGTTTAAGAAAAGAGGAGGTCCAAAGTCCCTTCAGACTCTAAAGCCTAAGTCTCACCATCCATGGAAGTTGTCCTACCCAGAGCTGTCCCCAGCTCTGACCAAGATGATGCTTCCTGAGATTGAAAACTATGGAAATGGACATCGTTTAATTTCTTCTGCTTCTCATACCATCCTTGGCAACACTTGTGAAAATATGGATGGTTTTTCATTGATCCAAAGACTGTTCTGTCTTTGCGGTCCAGTCTGTGGACCTTTTGGACCTCACACACGACTTCTCAGTTCCTTGTGGCTGTCCTGTTGTTGTTGGCACTGATACCATCTGAGGAAGGTTTAGCATTCCAAAGTCTCTTCTTTAAATATGCTACCTCCAAGGCCCCTCTCTCCCTTGTGGGTGACCTCAGATCCCTAGTGCCTCAAGGTAATTGACTGACAGGAATGCCAGATGTTGGAACCCTGGATAGACACCATTTTTAGGCTAATTACACACAAGCAGCTGTACTTTAACACTAACACATTCTGTCAATAAAGGATCTGGCTGAAGAGAGAATTGCCATTGGAACACACTTGTGGAGCCACTTAAGCTGTGGTAAGTGGATTAACTAACCTTAGCAGCTGGGAAGTGAACCTCTTTTCATTGAGCAATCCAGAATGGGAAGTTAAACACTCCTCTGTGTTGTGTTCTTTAATCGAAACTGGATGTGGATCTTTGAGCACTGTATATTGCCACTGAAGACAGAGCGATGTCAGGCCAACTTGGACAGACCGCACACCAGTCACCCTCGCAGCGTCAAAACACTTCAGTTCAGTTGTTTAATCTGAAGTTACAGTGCAGAAAAACAGTGTAATAGGGAGAAAGAAGATAAAAAGCATTCAGGGCTGGGTTGGAAAGCAGGAGATTAGAAAGGAAGAAGTAGGGGCTTTCTTTGGCTCAGTGGATAGACTGCTACACCTGGAGTGAGGAAGACTCATTTTCCAGAGTTCAAATCTGGCCTCAGACACTTTGTGATCCTGGGCAAGTCTTTTATTCCTGTTTGCCTCAGTTTCCTCATTTGTAAAATGAGTTGGAGAAGGAAATGGAAAACCCCTCCAGTATCTTTACCACAAAAACCCCAAGGAGTGCTGGAGAGTCAGACACGACTGAAATGACTGAACAACAGTGAGCAATTGAGTAGCAAGCACTAGTTTCAGTTTATAGAGAATCAGATCTTTGCCTAAGTTTTCTAGTGTGTAATACACAGAAAAGCAGCCACAAAATTCACGAGTGCCCATAAGAATTCCTCAGTTAAATCCGTGCATAAAATGTGAACATTGCAATTTTGACTTCTAAAAGACTAAGTCTTAAGTAATTCCATCTTTAGCATTTTGGCCACAGAGTTTTGGGCTATACAGTTGTATACACTGTCATCTGAAGAGCTAAGAACAGATGCTCCATATACATTTTCTATGATGCAAAAGGTACCCCCACCTTTAGTCACATGTTGGAATGTGATCCATTCTTTCCCTACAGATGTTACCATGGAAACATGAACCAGAAGTATCTGCCTGTAGTCAGGCAGGAGGTCCCCAGAACTGCCTAAGCTATGGGTTTTGACCTTGAAGGACTTCTACAAAGAAGCAGTGGCTATGATAGAGAAGCCAGCCATAGAAATGAGAAACTAACGGCAGGGAGTGAGGAGGATTGTTTGACACGAAGTACCCTCTAGGACCTCATTCTGGACCATTAGAGTGACGGTCCAAAATGATTGATTGTCTGACAGTTACAAAATGTAGGATAGTGGAAGTGATTATATCAGAAGGGAAGAGCGACTCAGCCCAATCCTCTCACTCCTCTGGCCAGTCTCATTGTGTCCAACCTTCCACTTGCATCTCTTCCTCATTCGATCACCCTCACTATCCACTACTTTCAGCCATCAGGCAAACAATGACTCTGGCCTACATACATTCTGCACTCTATCCATCCAAAATGGAATCTGAGAGGGCATTGCATCCTAATACTACTACCTACCCCCAAGCATGGTTTCTCTCTTATACCCACTGCTTCACAGGGGAAGTCCTTTGAGGTTAAAAGCTGTAGGAATTTAGGGAACTCTGGGAAAAGTCTGACCTCTTCCAGCTGACCCTTCTAGTCCATCATTTCTAGAAACATCTTTAAGGAAGAGATAGTCTGCACCCCAAGAGGAGGGCCACACAATATAACTTTGTTATTTTTTAAATGTGATCTATGTATCAGAAGCTCTCTCCTAACGTGAAGACCCAGCTATTTTTGAGTACTTCTATGGTTCATTTGACCATACCCAGGTAAAATTTAGAAACAACATATAAGACCTCCTATAACTCCTTTTTGTAAGCGTTCTAGCTCAGAAAACTGCTTAGCATAGCCAATTTTATCTATGCAATAAAGGAACAGAAATTACTTGCTGCCAAGCACATAAGTAAGTAAGACAACCTCACTTACATCCCACAAATTGGCAAAGATGACAAAAAATAAGAATAGTAAATTTTTGAGA
>JAQQSW010003949.1:0-14562 GCA_028646575.1 Pseudocheirus occidentalis
GTGATGTAGGGAAGGGTGGGGTTAGGGGGGAGGGTTTCGGGAAGCACACACCTCAGTAAAGGGACAGGGACAGTGTAGAGAACAAAACAAGGGGCAGGGTGCAGGATAGGAAGGAGGGACATACAATCAGCCTCTCACAATTTGCCCACCATGGAGATGTCCTGCTCAATTACACATATACAGCCTGTATTGAATTGCTGCTTCTTCCAGTGGGAGTGGGTAACAAGGGAGGAATTGCAAGAATCTAGAATTTAAAGCTATACAATCAAATGCAACTGGGAAACAATACATACAGGGATAGGGGCAGGGAAACCCTCCCTGCCCTACTAGAAAGCTAGAGGGGCGTTGGAGGACATAAAAGGGAACAGATTGTGGGAGGGGCTTTATGGTGGGATCAATGTTTTGGGCTGAGGTGTAGTGGAAAGAAGGGGAGAAAATTTTAAACTCAAAACCTTATAGAAATGAATGCTGTAACCAAGAAAATTAATTAAAGTAAAAATAAAACAATGTGTCACAAATAAATTTTTATCTCCCCCAAAATAGCTCATTATTAAACACTTCATACCGTTTGCAACATAGCATTTGCAAATGCACCATAGTGAGGAAGCAGAGTAGGTCTTTAGTGAAGGAAATAGTGAATATTGTGCTTTATATTCTGCCTTGCATTGAATTCCCCACTATATGTTCAGAAAAAAACTACAATAAAACTGCATGTTCATGCCTCATTGTTGTAGTGGCTGCTTAATTCAGGAGCCTAAGGGCCAGACTTAGGCTGTATTCTCAGGAGGGACGGAAGAGACCAGAGGGGAGAGAGAAGCATACAGCAGCTGTCCTTTATTGTATTGTATTGTAGTGTCCTCCTTAAATACCCTAGATCCCTAGAGGTAGCATGATCCTCTCATGCACTGGAGGGGAACTGACCAATGGAAGAGAAGCTGAGCCAGCTGTTTCAGCTGCTACTCATCAGACAAGTGGTTTGCTAGAAACCTCCCCGTGAGCTTAGCAACTGAGCTGTGACCCTCAGCACCACAGTTGCTTTTAGACTCACACTGATCCCTACACATTGTAACCTGAAAATGAAGGTACCTTGAATTTTTGAAGTCTGTGCCAGCAGATTACAAAGTCTTGCAAGGCCTCCCATCCTAGAAAGCCTTCAGGTTTAGATAATTTCATGGACAATATGTTTGTTGCCCAAGAATCCATCTAAGTTCAGAGAGTCTGATAACCATTAGATTGGCTTAAAGGGAATTTTTGAAGATTGTCTGTAATTTTATGGATGAATAAATTTTGTATCTATGGAGGAAGTTCCCACACTGACAGAAATCAGAAGCTTAAAGTATTGAGGTATTTAGTTATCTTAGGGGGAAAAAATGAATCTAAAGTAATATGCTATATTCAATAGTTTTAATAATTAAGCAGTAAGATACATAATCCTCATTTAGAAAAAATCTAAAAGCTGATAAGTAGTAGTAATACAGATAATGCATAGGAGAAGTCAAGCTAATGGAATAATCAACCAATTTTTAATTATAGCATAATGCTTAAAATAGCTTACTTATATTTGCTTTATAATTTCTAAAATATTTTAATATATGTTATATGGAGCTCATCTAATTAGATAAGCAGGATGGGTTTTCTTTTTTATCCTTTATAAATAAAAATGAGTTGTAGAGATGAAACGACTCTCCTAACGTCATAGGACTGGTAGGAAATGGAGTCAAGCCTATTTGTGTTCCACTGATTCAACAAATATGCCTTGACAGTGTATGTAATGTAACATGGCATAGACATAAAAATTTAGTTAAGGGACAGCTAAGTGGTGCAGTGAATAGAGCACTGGCACTGGAGTCAGGACCTGGGTTCTAATTTGGCCTCAGAGGCTTCCCATGTGTGACCTTGGGCAAGTCACTTAACTCCAATTGCCCTGCCTTCCCCCTCCAAAAAAAAATTAGTTAAGTATTTGTTAGCTTTAAAGTTTTTGCTTTTTGTAGTATGTATTTTTTTTGGTCTAATTATATTACAGTCTATAAAAGCAAGTAGAAGTAATACAAAATATTTGTAAGAACAAAAATTTCTATTAGCATGTGTTTAGGTACAAAGGCAATTTTTTTCCCCAAAGAAATACGTTTGTTAATTGTTCTTTGTTTACTTAGAAACAGGGAGGACCAGCCCAATATTGGCTTTAAAGTTATCTTTCACTTTTCTCCTCTGCATTGGATACTGTGACAAAATGAGTCAACATATAATTAAGGCATATGAATGAGAGATATATTTAAATGCTCTTCACAGATTTCTAATTGTAAGCCTTTGGAATGTTACTATTAGGATCATCTCAATATGAAGAAACATTCTGCCCTCTTATTGCTAAAATGTTTCAACTTAGCCTTTCATTTTTTGGAGAGCTCTCCCTCTCTTTCTCTCTTTCTCTCTTCCTTCCCTCCATCCCCGCTACTTCCCTCTCTCTTCCTTTCTCTCTTTCTTGCTCTACCCACTTATGTCCTCGTCCCACTTCCCCAGAACTGTGTCACGTCTTTCATTTCTACCTTGGCCCCCTTTGCTTCCCTTTAGGCATCCTAATGACCAGCTACTCCCAGAGTCCTGCTGGTCCCAGACTTAGTGCTGGCCTATCAGCTTAATGTACTATACACCTCATAACTCCATACTCAAGGATCCAAGGAACTATAGGAGTGCACTGCCAGTGGCCAGTTACTTTAAATTTAAATTCTCTCTCTCTCTCTCTCTCTCTGTGTGTGTGTGTGTGTGTGTGTGTGTGTGTGTGTGTGTGTGTGTGTGTGGTGGACAAGAGAAAAATTCAAATATAATTACTATAAATTTGTCCTTGACAATGTCAGCAGATATGGTTGGGAATTAATATAAAATGAGAAATAAAAGAAAAATTAGTGCTAGGTGCCTTTTAGTTTTGACATTCCCTTGTTTAGAAATAATAATGAGTTCTTGAAATCCATTCCTGTTAACCTGTATGGATACAAGAGCAAAGACAGCCCTCTCTTACCTTTCCAGTTGTCCTGTACCTTAATCCTTATCAAGGATCAAAGGATCAAAATCCTGGATCAAAGAGTGATACTGGTCTCCTTGCTATTCCATAAACAAGATACTCCATTTCAAGGCTCCAGACATTTTCTCTGGCTGTCCTCCAGACAGGCTCTCTCTCATCTTTCTCCTCTTGGCTTCCCTGGCTTTCTTTAAATCCCAAATAAAATCCCATCTTCTATAGAAAGGCTTTCCCAATTCTAGTGCCTTCCCTCTCAAGTTACTATTTCCTTTTTATCCTATATATCACTTCTTTGTACATATTTGTTTGCTTTTTGTCTTCCCATTGTATTGTGAGCTCCTAGATTGCAGACTGCCGTTTGCCTCTTTTTATTTCCCCAGTGCAGTGGTTTTTTTTTGTTTGTTTTGTTTTGTTTTTTAAGAACAAGGCAATTTATTAATGAATCTGGTGTGGTTTGTCCTAATGTTTCTTGTTGGCAGCTGCCACCTGTCCGGCAATTCTATCCAGGTCTCTCTGTCCCTGAGGTGTCAGCTTCCGGCCCCGTCCTGCTCTTTCTCCACCATCTTGAGCCCCTCCAGGGTCTGCAGGACCCTCCGGGCCACGCTCTTGGAGCCCCGGCTGAAGTGACTGGGCATGACCCCGTTGCGCTGGCGCCCCCCGTAGATCTTGGTCATGGAGCCCACGCCGGCGCCGCCCCGGAGCTACGGGTGCCCGGCGGTAAAGGCCTCCCGCGTGTAGAACCAGTTCTCCTCGTAGGGCGCCAGCTCCTTATGCTTGGCCAGCTTGACCGTGTCCACCCATTCGGGGACTTTCAGCTTCCCTGACTTTTTCAGGAAGGCGGCCAGGGCCCGCACGAACTCATCGCGCGGGTCCGCGCAGCCAGCCAAGGGAAAGCCCCGGTGCAGTGGTTATTGACAGGCTGGTAGATTGTCCTATACAAGCTTTTTTGGAAAAGGGAGCCACAATTATGTATTAGAGTGTATAAATGCAAATATGTTTTGTAAATAAAAGTAATATTTGCCAGGACAACTTTAAAATTATTGCAGTCCAGAAAGATCTGAGTTCCATTTTTGCTTTTAGCATTTATTAACTGTGTAACCCTGGCTAAGTCACTTAACCTCTTTGTACCTGAGGTACTTCCTTAAGATTTGGCTACTGAGCCAAACTGATTGCCATTAAGTTCTCTAACTTAAAGAAAAATCATTCATAATATTTGCATATTTATTTACTATGGAAAAATCTTCCTCAGGTATGTATCACTTCTAAAAATAAAAACAAATTGGTGGTACTGCATTATGTGGGATGAGAACATCAGTTTTATTCATAAGGTATGTATGTATATATACTATATGTGTATCTATAAAACATATGTACATATACACACATATACATATATAGTTTAGCCACTACCATATTGTAACCAGCCTGGGAAAATACAAATTAAACAAATTGTACAAGTTTCATATTTCTTTTGGTCAAAGGTAACATAATTAGTGGGATCAAAGTCTTAAATAATTTTAAATTTCAGCATTAAATTTGAGCAAATTTAAAGTATAAATACTGAGTTTTTTCAACCAAGGTAAGTTAATTGTCATACTATCATATTAATCAGTGTACAAAAGGTTCTTTGACATGGTAAAGGTTGAAAAAAAAATTATCTGGCTAAATACTAATCTGTGTATATTTTATATTTAATGGCTTAAGAGAAAGATTATTCAGTTCCTTGGTTTCTCAGAATGCACAATAAAATAACTGTTTGCCCAGAAAAAAATGCCCTGTTGTCTTGCAGTACCAGTTGGTATTACTTAGGTTTGTTTGGTGTCTCATGTCTTATTTATAGTAGATTGCAATTGGAAACTGGATACAAAACAAACAGCAGTGTTCCACTGTAGCTTAAGTATGCATTAGGCTCTTTCTTTGATCATATTTATTTTTACTTCAACATGTCTTATTTTAAATTGTTGGTATAGCTTTATAGGGAAGCTAGAAACCTTTATAGACCTGCTGTATTTCTTTTCCTTCAATAAAAATACACTAAGTAGCAGTTTATGAATGTTTTGTATATACTTAGTATTTTTGAAAAATGGGTACCATTATTTGCAAGTTGCAAATAAATATAGGACATTGTTAGAACATTTAGTAGTTTAATGAAACCAAAGAAAAAAAGTTTGTTAATATTGTGTATTTGACTGTGCAAGCTACTCAGAATCTATCTTCCTTTTTAAAAAAAATTAATTTTCTTTTTCAGGAAGGAAGCTTTAAGGCAAAGGCTCTGATCCAGATGATAAATGTTCTTTCAAATAATTATTGGCTAAATAAAATTTAATGAAGAGTAAGGAATTTGTAAGCATCAAAAAAGTAACATTTTTGTAGATGTCTGTCTTTTCTTTCTGATATTATCACCGTGTCTAGACACACCTTTCTCAATAGGCAAACCTTTGTTGAATTCCTTCATTAGGTACTTAGAATGACCTTTTGTTGTTGTTGTTAACCTGGTCAAATAGTTATCTGAACTTATCTGAATGTATTAAAAACTGCAGTGCAAACAATATATACCTTTTTCTTTTTTTGGAAGGGAGAATGCATGGCAATTGGGGTTAAGTGACTTGCCCAAGGTCACACAGCTAATAAGTGTTAAGTGTCTGAGGTCGAATTTGAACTCAGGTCTTCCTGATTCCAGGGCCAGTGCTCTATTTACTGCACCACCTAGTCACTCCCCATATATACCTTTTGAAATACAAGAAGTAGTTAATACTTGTCTGTTAACTTGCCTGGTGTGATTTAATGGGCCTGTTTGTATTTGATCAGTTTTTACTTTGGCTTCAATATACACAATGGAAATTACATCCGAAAGGATTTTTTTTTTTTTGTACTTTGGATAGAGTGCTTGATTTGCTTCTACCTGAAATAGATCTCTGTTTTGTGTTATACTGAAAAAGAACCTCATTTGTTAAGTAATGTAATTATTGTTACCTAACTGACTTTTTAGTATTTCTTTCAGTTTGCCCATATTTAGAAGTCATTTGTTTTGATCACTCCTTACAGCCAACCTTTTGACCTTTCATCAGAATCATAGTTCCCATATTTTCATCTGTTTATAGTACTTTAAGTAGATGTAAAACTTAGCTCCAAAATCAAATTTATTATTCTTCCTGTATTTTTCTTTAAATTAAGGAGCATTTAATTTTTCCCCACTTCTTCCAATGGGCAGGGGGAGGGGAGGCATGTCAACCTTGTAAGAAATATGCATAATGAAGCAAAAAAATTTTGCATCTTGAGTCCATCACTTTCACTGTTAGGAGGTAGGTAGAATTCTTCATCATTGGTCTTTTGGAATCATGATTGGTTATTTCATTGATCAAAGTTCTTTCAGAATGTTTGGTTTTGCAATATTTCTATTGTATTATTTTCCTGCTTCTGCTCACTTCATTCTGCATCAGTTCATACAAATCTTCCCAGGTTTTTCTGAAACCATTCCTTTTATCATTTCTTATGGTACAATGATGATCCATTGAATGCAAACTTTTTTCAGCCATTTCTCAATTGATGGGTACCTCCTTAGTTTCTAGTTCTTTGAAACTACAAAAAGTTGTGGTTGTATGTTTGTGTGTGTGTCTGTGTGTATGTATATGTGTATGTACATACACACACATATACATCTTTACCTCTTTCTTTGATCTCTTTGGGGTAAAGGCATAGCAGTGCCGTTACAGGGTGGGTTACAGGTATGCTTGTTCAGTAACTTTTTGTGCACAGTTCCAAATTACTTTTCAGAATGGTTGAACTAATTCATGACTTCATTAACAATGCATCAGTGTGGGGCGGCTAGGTGGTGCAGTGAATAGAGCACTGGCCCTGGAGTCAGGAGTACCTGAGTTCAAATCCGGCCTCAGACACTTAACACGAAAAACTAGCCATGTGACCTTGGGCAAGTCACTTAACCCCAACCTGCCCTTCAAAAAGCAAAAAAAAAACAAAAAAAAAACCAATGCATCAGTGTGCCTGTTTTCCCACAGACGTTCCAGCATTTGTTATTTTCCCTTTTTGTGTGTGTGTGAGTTTTATCAATATGATGGGTATGAGGTAGAACTTCAGAGTTGCATTTAATTTGCATTCCTCTGATTATTAGTAATTTTGAGTATTTCTTTTTAATATTTAATTTGGTAGCTTATATTTCTTCCTTTGAAAACTTCCTATTCATAACCTTTGGCTACTTACCAGTTGGGTAATGACTCTTATTATAGTAATGCCTTCCATCTCGTGACTTTCGCCATTGCAGATTCCATATATTGCAGGTTGGCATAAGAAATTAAATGGGAATTTTGGCGAGTTCTGAAGAAGCTGCAGACAGCAGTTCAAAGGCCAGTAGATGACACAGAAAAAGTTTAGAAGGCCAGAAATGCATCAAATATATGTGTAGTATTATATAATATCAATATATTTTAACTTTTAATACCATAATAATTCAGGCTTCTTCTGTAACTAGTACATATGTGTAGTCAAGCAAAACAAATTCTTCCTTTGGCTGTGTCCAAAAAAATTATCTCAGACATATATCTATATCTTGAGAAATAGGAATAGTTCTTTGATGATGCTACATGGCCACAAATCATTGAATACCATGATGCCAGAAGATTCACATTTGTAGGTGACCCAAAGGCAAAGGAAAGATGTCTAGTGGAATAAGTAATCTGCTATGTATTTCTAGAAGTGGCATCATCAGGGACATATATGACCAAAAAGTGAGAGTCAGGTTGAGATAGCAAGGGATAACAGATGGACAGCGTAAGAGCTAAAACAGTATACAGAGTTTCCGAATAGAGGTCATCTAGCATGTTGGATACATCATCTCTAGAGGATTCATATAAACACATGAATGAGTACTACCTGGGATGAGAGAGAGTATGGAGGGGTTAAAATCTGAACTAGCATTGAGATCACAGATACTGTAAAGCACCTAAAAAACTCTTTATGAAGCCACTTTTACCAAGACAAAGGTGGTGACCACTCTTCACTCACACCACCCCCTTAAGCTATTCCTTAAGCTATCTTTTATGTTTCTGTTAGAGGATAATAAAAAAAGCAAATGACTAGATTCTATAGATCTCTGTACAACTAAAATTCACAGTGAGACCATCATATATTTACAGATGGATATTAAACCAAAACCACAAAGAATAATGGGGTAATTTTGAATGCTTGTTTGCCACCA
The DNA here is from genome assembly GCA_028646575.1 of Pseudocheirus occidentalis. NCBI lineage: Eukaryota > Metazoa > Chordata > Mammalia > Diprotodontia > Pseudocheiridae > Pseudocheirus > Pseudocheirus occidentalis. The sequence goes on from JAQQSW010003949.1 coordinate 8,226, forward strand.
AAAAAAAAAAAATCAAAGAAAAAACCTCAGCTCATAGACAGACACACTTTTTTGAGACACAGCCACTCCAGACCATTCCCAAAAATTCTCTCAGTTTTATAGCCATAAGCAAAGTTAATTCCAAGCTTAATTTGTTTATTGATATGCTAGTTTCATGATTCATTAGAATTCTGTTTTTATGTGTTTTTTGTACATTTTATAGTAAAATAAAACCCATGGTATAATCAAATATTCCTGTTTTGTAGGATTAATTTAAGGAAACAATATATTATAATAGACAGGGAGTTATGCTATCTTGTTTCTACTCTCAATAGATTATACAGACAATATGAGACAACAGTACTTCTATATTAACAGGCCTGGTGTCCAGAATGAGGGATGTGATAATATCATTCCACAAGGCAGTCCTTTTATTTTTCTTTAATTGACTCTCCATCAGCCTCCCCACAGAAGCTGTTTCAGATCTTTTCTTCTCTTCCCAAACCTGCCACACAAACTCTCACAAAAACATCTTTCCTCGGCATTTACTGACAAGGTGAAAGACATTTATTGTCAGCTACCTCTTCTCTCCTATCTCAAATCCCTATTCTCTCCCACTTTTTCTGATAAAGAGACAACTTCTTTCTTCACCAAAGCTAACCTTTTTTCTAGGTTTTTGTGACACTCTTCTCTGTTCTTTTCTTACCTGTCTGGCTGCTTCTTCTAAGTCCCCTTTGCTGGATTATTATCCATATTGTGCTTCTCACCACTAGGTTCTAGTCTTTTTTTTTTTTTTTTATATATATACTTTAATTTGGTGATCACATCAGTTCCAGTAGGTTCAATCATAGTCTTTTTGCAGATGACTCCCAAATCTGTTTAGCCCTAGTCTTCCTCATGAGTTCCAGTTTGCATCCACTAACTGCCTAATGGATGTTTTGAACTAGGGGTCCCAAACATATCTCAAATTCAACATCTATAAAGAGGGGAACCCAGTAGCCTTCGTCGCCTATGTTTGTAAATTTGCCGATGAAGGGAAACCCTACTTGGATATATATAATTAAAGTGATAAGGTTTGTCCATTCACTTAAGGTAATGCTATTCCTTATTCATTTTGGCAAAGCTAAAAAAATTACCCAGACAGTAGAGACAATCAAGTTTTAGAATATTTATGCAGTACTTATTTGTCTTCTAAGGTATTGTATTGCCTGGGTATACAAAACAGGAAGTACTCTGGGATTCTGCTATAGGGAGAACCCATTCATCCTTTGGCTAGAATGTTCCATTTTTAAGCAAAACAGATTGGCATTGTATTGGTTATGTCTGAAAATGTATATCCCATTCTGTGCCTGTAGCCCACCACTTCTTTATGAAAAAGTAGAAAGTGTGCTTCAGCATCAGTCTTTTGTGTCATGATTGGTCATTTCATAGATCAGGGTTCTTTAATCTTATTCATAGTTGTCTTCCTTTATAATGTTGTGGTCACTGTATTAATAGTTCTAGCTTTTCTAACTTCACTCTTCATGAGCTTATGCAAATTATTCCAGGTTTCTCTGAATCAGCTTCTTGTCATTTACTGTAACAATCATATTCTGTTGTGTTCATATATCAGGCATTCCCCATTTGATAGGCACCACACTTTTTCCTATTCTTTGCTACACAAAAACTGCTGCAATTAATTTTTTAAAAAATATTTAGGTCTTTTCCATTAGGCCTTGACCTTTTTGGTGTATAAGCCTAATAGCAGTATGCTGGGTCAAAAGGCATGCAGTTTAGTGCCTTTTAGGTATAGTTTCAAATACTTCACAGAACGGTTAGACCAGTTCACAGCTCTAGCAATACCTTGGTGTGTCTTTTCTCCCACAGTCCTTCTAACAATTATATTTTTTCTCAGAATTTTCTCAGAATTGTTTTAATTTGCATTTCTCTAAATAGCAATTTTGAATACTTTTTTCATATTGTTGTAGATAACTTGGATTCCTTTCCTTGCCTGTTTGTATCTTAACTATTTATTAGGGAATGGGTCTTGTTATATATATATATATATATATATTGTTATATATGGCAATACAAAAGGTGAAGAATCCAAAGGGAAATAACGAAAAAAAGTAGGAATGAAAGGAGACCTACAAACACTGGGTCTTAAACTATAGTATACTAATCAAAACTATTTAGCATTCATTACAAATTTTTTTTAAAGTTGATCAGTGCAATAAATATATATGGGTCTTCTTATATATTAAAATAAATTACAGATAATATACATACACACACCCACACATGTTGGATATAAGACCTTTATCAGAGAGTCTTTTGCAAAGATTTCCTTTTTCTGCTGTTTCCCTCCTAATGTTAAAAGTATTGGGGGGGGGGTTGTTTGTTTGAATCCTAATCCATTTTCTGTAATCAGAATTTTCCATTTTGTCCTCTATTAACCTTACTGTCCCTTGTTTGGTTAAGAACTCTACCCAGTCTTATAAAAGGCATCTCCTCCTATTCTTCTCAATTTTTCTTATGATATAAATTTTGATATGTAGGCTATGTATCATATTTGGAGCTTGTTGTACAGTAGGATGTGAGAATGCTTCCTCAGTATTTTTTGTGAAAAAATGAATCCCTACCCAATAATTTATATTCTTAGGTTTATTGAAAACTGTGCCGTTGCATACAATTGCTTCTGGATTGTACGTATCTAATTTATTGCACCGATCAACTTTTTAAAAGTTTGTAATGAATGCTAAATAGTTTTGAGTAGTATACTGGAGTTTGACCCAGTGTTTGCAGGTCTCCTTTCGTTCCTACTTTTTTTTCATCATTTCCTTTTGGATTCTTTACCTTTGTACCACCAGGTCAATTTTATAATAATTTTGTCTAGTTTTACAAAGTAATCCTTTGGTTATTTGGTATGGTATTTCAATTTGCAAATTAATTTGAATAAAATTTATTTTTCTACATCTACTGAACTTTGTTGGTAATATAGAGAAAGGCTAGTTTTGGGGGTTTATTATATCCTGTTGCATTACTGAAGTTGTTTTTCTGTTAATACTTAGTTGACTCTGTAGATAACTAAGTAAAACATCATACCTGCCAAAGGCAGTAGTTTAGTTCCCGCTTTGGCCTATACTTATTCCTTCAGGTTTTTTTTTTCTTATTGCTATAGCTAACATTTCTAGAAATATATATCAATAACTGACAAATACTTTACATCCTTGCTTTATCCCTTAGTTCAGGGATTGGTAAACTATTATAGCTTGCAGGCCAAATCTGTTTTCATATAACACCCAAGCCAAGAATGGTTTTTACATTTTAAAATACCTAATGTCATTTTAAAATGTATTAACTATTCTTAGCTTATGCACCATACAAAAAACAATATTTAAAACATAAAAACAAAAAAAAAAAAAGGCCTTAGACCAGATTTGCTTTTCAGGCTTTAACTTTATCTTAGCTTATTAGAAGGGCATCCAGTGTTACAAATGATGCTAGAGCTCTTGGTTTTAGAGAGATACTGTTTATAAAAGGATGTTGTATTTTCTCAAAAACGTTTTCTTTATCCACTGATGTATTGCAATTGTGATTTTATTAATATTCTGTTATGGTTATCATTTTCCTGATAGTTAACCAAATCTTGATTCCTTGTTGTAGAGCTAATGCAGTATTCACAGCCTGCATCTATGAATATGCATAATTCTGAATTGCAAAATATAACAGACTTTCCACATGGAAAACAGAACCAAAACATTTATTCAAACACCAGAAAAACGAATCCCAACACCAGACAGCCAAATCCATCATAGCAACAAAGAAATCTATACATAATAACAATGCAGGGGGCAGTGCCATCCCCAAGTCTTCCCCCTGCTACGGCCTTCTTACAAACACACTCACAGCTCCCTGCCTGCTTCCTTTCTCTCCCTCAGCTCTTAACTGCTCTGACCAACTTCCTCTGGACTTGGCTCTGCCCTTCTTGCTCCACTCCTTCCTACTCTACCAGCTGAACAAGCTACTCCCACCACAGACTCAAGCAGGTCAAATGGACCTATTAAATGGATGGGGAAGATCTTCCCATTAAGCAAAAGTGTATTAACAATATACTTGTATAAACCATCCCAGTCATAGTAAATCTTTTAAATATGCTGTTGTAGTTACTTTGTTAAGATTTTATTCCATATTTTTGCATTGAGATATGTTAGCAGCATTGTGTTATACTTTTCTTTCTCTTACTTTTCTCTCCTGGATTAGGTTATCAGTACCAGATTTGACTGATAGAAGGATTTTGGTAGGATACCATTTTTACTTCTTTTTTGCAAATAAGTTTTTCAGTGTTTGATAGAATTCACTGGTAAATCCATATGATCCTGGGTGTTTTTTTCTTTTGAGAATTTATGTCTTACTTGTTCATTTTCTTTTTATGAGAATAAATTACTTAAATAATCTATTTCTTATTCTGATAAATGGCTAGTAAGTGTTAACTGTCTGAGACTGGCTTTGAATTCAGGTCCTCCTGACTCTAGGGCTGGTGCTCTATTCACTATGCTACCTAGCTGCCCCATACTTTTCCTTTTTTTTTAAAATCAGATTGGTTAGCAGTTTATCTTTTATAATCTTTTATTTATTTACTTTTAGTTTTCAACATTCATTTCCACAGGATCTTGAGTTATAAATTTTCTCCCCATCTTTCCCCAACCCCTCACCCCAAAATACTAGACCTACTAAATACCCTTCTCCCAATCTTTTCTCTCTCATATCCTCCCCCCTCTACCCTGCCCCAACTTTCCAGTAGGGCAAAACTGATTTCTATACTCCAGTGCCTGTATATCTTATTTCCCAGTTGCATGTAAAAAATAAAACAAAATGATTTTTTTTTAACGTTTGTTTCTAAAACTTTGGTTTCCAGATTCTTTCCCTTCTCTCCTCACCTACCCCTACTGAGGCAAGCAATTCAGCTTAAATTATATTCCTCTCTCAACTCTTAATTTTATTTTTTAGCTATCATCCCTTCCTATTCAACTGATCATGTGCCCTCTGTATATGTATACATGTACACACATATACACAAACTCACATATGTATTTATACACACACACATATACACACATACACATATACTTTCCTTTCAACTATCCCCATACTGAGAAAAGTCTCATGAGTTACAATTAGCGTTTTTTCCATGTAGGGATGTAAATAGTTCAACTTTAATAAGTTCCTTATGATTTCTTTTTCCTGTTTACCTTCTCATGCTTCTCTTGCTTCTTGTATTTGAAAGTCAAATTTTTTGTTCAGCTCTGGTTTTTTTCATCAAGAATATTTGAAAGTCCTCTGTTTCATTGAATGACCATATTTTCCCCTGAAGCTTTATACTCACCTTTACTGGGTAGGTGATTTTTGGTTTTAATCTTAGCTCCTTTGACCTCTGGAATATCATATTCCAAGCCCTTCTATCCCTTAGTGTAGAAACTACTAGATCTTGTGTTATTCTGATTGTGTTTCCACAATACTCAAATTGTTTCTTCCTGACAGCTTGTAATATTTTCTCCTTGACATGGGAACTCTGGGATTTGGCTATGATATTCTGTAATGCCATGTACTAGCAGATTCCCAAAAGAATGCTACTGTGAACAGCTTTTAAGGTTCAGATTACACACTATAGTGAACAATGTGTTTATTCCATTACAAATCAAGGCAAACATTCACAATATAATACTCACAACACTACATCTTATCACAGAAAATCACAGTATGGTGTTCATAACAGCTTAACATTAGAATGGCCACACAGTTTTCACTACAGTGGCCACAACAGAATAATCATCTGGTTTCCCTAAGGGTGAAAACCTCCTCACTTAATCATTCAATCAGTCCACAATATATCAATCTTCCACTCATGGGGCAACCATTAACTTAATCATTCAATCAATTCATAATACAGTAATAAAACTTCCACTCATGGGGCAACCATTAACTTAATCAGTCACTAATCTAGATTCCCAATTGCTATCATTAATCACTAGTACAGTCATTAGAAAACCACACACCTTCTACCCCTCGGTGACCAGCAAACCTCATTTTCATCCAAGGGGAGGCCTTTTCTTCATCTTGACTCTGGATGGTCTCTCTGATTCCCTGGATCCCCTTCCACAGTCACAGCTCCCTCCTGAATCCACCAAACAGTCACCTGGATTCAGAAGCAGACAGCTGCCAGGTTCTCGTCTAGTCCTCAGAGGTAGACAGCTCCCTGGTCTTTGTCACATCCTCAGAGCAGTCCCTGGCACACACTGAAGTTCACAGAGTCCAGCACATCTCAAACCCTTCACCACTTCTCTTGCCTGGAACTCAAGGATCAGCCAGGCCACAAACA
>JAQQSW010003950.1:0-14562 GCA_028646575.1 Pseudocheirus occidentalis
GGGGAAGGCTCTCCCTGGGAACCCAAAGGTATTGTGGGGAAGGGAGTGGCCAAGGACTCAAGCTTCTGCGCCTGTGTGGCCCAGTCGCGGCCTAATCGCCTCCAAGTATAGAGAGTAACGTCCGGGAGCGTCTGTTTGCCACCCTGTCGTTGGGTGTCACCGCCGCGTGACCGTTGTCCTGGAAACCAGCTCCTCGAACGACGTCACCTTCACCCGTGGCCGCCTGGCCCCGTGCCTCGTGCACTGTCCAGCCTTAGGCTCCAAGGCCGTAGGTCCAGAGAGGGAGGATTTTCTCCTCGAAGTTACATGGCGGCCCTTTGGTCCCCCCAGTGTGGCCCCTCCCCACCCCTACATACTGTGCACACTCCTATTGCTCCGGCCTGGGTTCTCTAGCACGCAAACCAATTGCCTTGTTTCCCCTGGATTCCCAGCAATCCCAGAGGATCATGGATTTAGAGCTTAGAGTGGATGGGACTTTAGGCATCGTCTGGTTGACGACTGTCATATTTTATAGAGGAAACTCAAACTCAGAGGGTAGGATTAGTGGTGCTGTCCATGGGTCAGCACAGGTAGAATTAAAAATGTGTGACCTTGAGCAATCAAGGCAAGAGGATCAGCCCTGCAGACACTGATTCTTTCAAGGTATGGGAAGCTGCCCTAATTCTGCCATCTCGAGAGAACCCCCCTTTCCCACCCTTCTTTGTAACCTGAAAGCCCTAGTGAAGTCTGGAAGATTGCCTGCCTGGCCTGCTTGTAATGATCTGGGAAGATCTGCCTTGTATTTCGATGTCTTACAAAGCAGTGATATACAGAGGCAACCCCCAAATTGCAAACAGGTCAGGTTCCCAAAGTTCATTTGTGTTGTTGGCATGTTTGGAGTTCACTTGCATTCCCCATAGAAAAGATGACGTATAAATTAGTGGCTCTATTCCCAGGTCACCCCACAAAACCTATTTAGCCCATAATGTAGTCAAAATACTTTGCATTTGCAATGAAATGCAGAAAATGCTGTGTTCAGTCCTAGTAATTACACAAAACAGGAAACAACATTGAATAAAAAATACTGTTTAATTTATCTTGATTGCTGGTGCTTCAGGAAAAAGCAGGTTACACAAAACAGGAAACAATGTTGAATAAAAAATAGGGTTTAATTTATCTAGTGCTGGAGGAAAGCAAGTTTAATTAGAGAAGGCTGGAGAGAGAGAGAGAAAGAGGGAAATTTTAATGGAGATTGTGAAGGGGCACTAGTCACTGGACATTTCAAGGGCTTTAGAGACTAATGACCCTGGCAATATATTAGGTTTCATTTCACTTCAAAGCCTAGGTCCAGCCTTTTTCTTGTCTTTTCCTTGTGACAGGTGTATCCAATTCAAAATACTTACATAAGTTCCAAAATCATGATTAGGGTCATTGTTTTGACTTACAAATGGAAGATATTTTCCTGAGGTAAAATTGGGCAAGAATTGGAAGAAAAATAATGTGGGTTACTGTCATAAAAGAAATGACCTGAGATGGATGAAATTAACTGAGATGAATGCTGAGAGAACAAGGAGAACGACGTGTCGGTCTCTCCTAAAAATACCATTGGGTTTTCCAGAACTTTTGGGTCCAGACAGCCCCCCTTCCCCATGCTAAAGGGAAGGGAGAGCCCCATCAAATGAGATGGAGAAGCCCATATTTTTAGGAGAGGACAAGTCCAAGAATTGGAACCATCCATCTCCTACATGGGAACAGATGTTGCTGCCATGATATCTTAAAAGTAGCAAGGGAAGTAGAGAAACTTTTAGAATCATATCTGGGTTCAAATCTTGTCTCTTTCCACATCTAAAGCAAAAATAATAACCAAATCCCTTCATAGCACTACAATTCCCTCAAAGCGTTGTCAGATCATATAAGAAAAGTACTTTCCCAGTGAATTTTCTTAATGGTGTCAAAAATAATATAGCTGGCCTCAGAACTAGATAGGGTATACAGAACACTTTACTTCTAATATGGTCAAGGGATTATTCCATTTTTTGGTGAGGAACCTGTGAGGCTAAGTGATTACTTGTCCTGGATAAAACAGTAAACTGGGATTGAGCCTCCTAGTTCTTTCTTTCCCAGAATACCCAGAACCACTTTTCTTCCATGTGATCCTATCAGTTTTTTTTTTGCCACAGTGAATTTAGTGTTTCCTTGAAAAAATACACACACACACACACGCACGCACGCACGCACGCGCACACACAGTGCTTTGCTAGTTTAGATTATATTCCAGTGAAACAGGTAAAATACATTAGGTCAGAATGTCAGTTTTTTATCATTATTTTAAAAGTACAAAAGGACACAAGGTGTCCTAAAGCTTAAGATGGTGTTGATTGCAGAGTTGTGGTTTTTGCTTCAGAATCTTGTCTAATTTTTCTGGAAAGACATAAAAAAGAGGGGGTGTTAGAATTCGATGTGTGGCTCAAAATCATTTTCACTGGATGTTTTCTGCTGGTGAGAATATTTGGGAGCTTAACTATGAAACCCACTATGGCTTACATCAGTTCAGTTACTTACTTGAATACGTTTATAGGGTTTGTTGGACTTTGCTCTTCGCTTGGGAAATGCAGGCTTTGGGAAGAGGAGATTTGCCTTGATTAAGAATTTCGGAGGCAACTCACCAAATACAGAATCTAGAACTAGAAAGAAGGAATAGGTACCTACACATTAGGATTTGATGATTTTTTTTCTGTCATTTCAAGCAGTATTTTTTCTTATTGCTGGATATATAGAAATTCATCAGCTTAAAACTAATTGTTTGGGATGGAAGAGTTGGTGACTGAAATGAATGGTCAATGAGATTAAAGGCCACATAAAGCCAGTCAGATTAAGACATTTTATTCCTTCTTTTTGGAAACTCAGACCAGGAAATTTGCATTTAAAAAATCAGCTAACAACAGCCCCCCCCCCTTTCCCCATAGTTATCAGTCTCTCTCTTTATTTGTAACAATTGTGGCTGATAAAATTTAACTCCTAAGATGTGGCAAGATCTGATGATCACATATTTGGAATTTAGCCCTTAGAAATAGCCATCACATGCAGTGACATCATGTTTGGTCAGCCTCATACTGTTTCAAAATGACTCCCTTCTCTTCCGGTTCACCTGCTACCGCTAATGATTTAAACTGTATTTCTTCCCTGATGGAATGGAAAAAGTATCTCACACCCCCCCCCCGCGCACCCCCCCCCCCCCGCCTCTATGCACCCAACCATCCCTTCAAGTGTCTTTAAATACTTTATTGTAACATTAAGTCCAGGCCCTTTCCACACCATCTTTTGGTAAACAGAAACCTTCTTACAACCAATATAGGAAAATGCTGATTCTCTATGTCATGATAGATTTGGGGCTTAATAACCATTGGGCTTGAACACCAATAATAGTTCTGAACATGAGAGTTATTAGTAAATGAATGTTTTCTTGAAGGAGACTGTGAAATATATCTCCATTTCCTGAAGTTCATTAAGATCATTAGGAATTCCACAATTTCTAACATTTACAATTTACCCCCAGATATATCAAATTCTCTGGATTTCATACAATGTTATATTTGAGGGAAGCTCAGACTGGGTCATATGTATATATGAAGCATGAACACCTTTCTCCTAACTTCCCCTACAAAAAAAACCCCAGACCTCTAAGAGCCTCTGCTTCTCTCCTTTCTGAAATGAAAACCAGTAGAGAAATCCAGATAACTTGTTCTTATTTTTCTGGGTGCTCTGATCAATGTGTATAAGCAAATAATCATTACAGAATGGCTCACTTACATGCTGTACTTTCACTTTTTTCTGGAGGGGTGTCTCCTTTGTTTGCAAAGTCAGTTGCCTGTTCATTTTCAAATGTTGTCATAACATCAAAGTATTCCTCATCCTCATCCTCCTCCTCCTCCTCCTCCTCTTCCTCTTCCTTCATCTCCTGTTCCTCTTCCTCCTCCTCCTCCTCCTTAACTTCTTCTGCGGGCTTAGTAACTTCTGCTTCTGAAATGTAAACTTGTTCCCTGTTTTCAGACATTTTGTCTTCAGATCTAGAAAAAGCAGGTTAGAAAGTATGCTTGTGATGGGTTTGCTCAGTTAGACTTCTATGGTGTCTTAAGGATTTGTTGGTTTCTATAGCTTTAGGCCTATCTAGTGACTAGTAAGCAGCTGGCTTTTTCCCCAGAGGAAGTGCTTTGAAGAAGTCTTTGGGGAAGGAGAGTGGTTTGGCTGGCTAAACACTTCTCTGAGCACTTCATATTCTTCCCTTCCAATTTGGTGCTCACATCCAGGTGGGAACTGGTACAAAGACTCTGCTGATGCTTGTTTTCAGTAGACGAAATGGACATTAATAGTTTTAATGATGTTCTCTAAGTTACACAAGTCCTTGAATAATGGATCCCAGAAGTAACTCTTACATTATACAGAGATCCAGGGAAACTGAGTCCTAGAAAAGGCAGATACTAAGGCTTTTCAGAGGTCATACAGCTAATAAATGAAACTTAAATCCAGGTCCTGTGACTACAAGAGTTTGGGCCATCTGACTACATGCATGTTTATTTTATATATATGTATACACACATGTATGTGCATATATATATATGTATATATATACAGATACACACATACGCACATAAACACATACATATGTTTTGTTTTAGTCTGTACTTACCCTTCATGCCCATCAGACACTTGGAACACTTTGAAACTGTCACATCCCTGATATTCTTGGTATCCTTGATACCTTTGGTACCCTTGGAACCTTTCAGCATTGTCCATGGCTCTGATCCTACCAGGTCAGTTACCTTGGGCCTAATAACACAAACTGCCTGCTTCAGCCGGGTATTTATTGGCTCTGGCTACCATTATTACATCATGAGACAATGGCCTTGTCAGAGCCCCTCCCTCTTGACCCCTCCCCCAACCTCATTTGATTGGTCGATTGTTTTCTCCTTAGTGGGGCTGCTAGATTCGTCACTGTAGTTGTAATCAAGTGAAAAAAAATCCTTTCTGGAAGAGGCAGGGGGTTAAAAAACATGTTCTCTAAAGGAATTTATTCTACCTGAAACTAAGTTCCTGAGGTCATTCTGGCACCTGGAAATAGAGAATTTGCCCCTTTCTGGTGCCTGATGGAATTGTCCTCATTTCCATCAATAAATATTTCCTTCCTGAAAGTCTGTTATGTAGGTATAACATTATGCCGTTTGGGGGTACAAAGAAAAGGCGTCAGATCTGGGCCCACCTTTTAAAGGAGTTTTTCATGTTGCTCATACTCATAAACACGCACTCACACACTCACTGAGATCCCAAAACAGCCAGTGTATGGTAATGGGTCAGTGAATGGGACACGCATTATGGGTTAGACTCAGTCTCAGTCAGACTCCCTCCAACCATCAGAGGGATTGAGAAAGGGGAGAGTTCCCTGGTCCTGAGAGGGTTTAAATATGATTTCTTGGCTTTGAAGGCCAGAGAACCCTGGGCCACATAAAGATGAGAATGGCAGGGGTGGCATGTGAGGGGGTGAGATGGACATGCAAGGGGGCCTGAGCACTGAGTGTGACACTGGAACCACATTCTTGTTCTGGGGGGGAGGCTGGGGAAAAGGGAATGATAGGGGATGCAGACTTGTACAGCTGAAGAGAATGGTCTAAAGAACCAACCAGACAAACAAACCAGACTGATAAGTTTCCTACCTGGAGGCAGTGGTGGAATATGCCAGAAAATCAAAGAGCATCATTCAGCAGATGAGGACTCAGTCAGAGAGCCAAGTGCTTGGCCTAAAGCCACACAGTGGCAGAGTCAGGACTAAGACTGTGTGAGGCCTGGAAGAGATCATGTTGTAACTCTCTCTATGTAATATCCACTGTGGAGCAGCAGCAGGTTTGGGGCGCCCTGCCACCATCAGTAGGACTGATCTCAAATCCTTTATCTAGAGAATGCCTTTCTTCTGAGTGTTCTTCAGTCATTTTCAGTTGTGTTCAGCTCTCTGTGACCCCATTTCAGGTTTTGTTGGCCAAGATACTGACATGGTTTGCTGTTTCCTTCTCAAGCTTATTTTACAGATGTAAAACAAGGCAAACAAGGCTGAGGCAAACAAGGTAAGTGACTTGCTCAGAGTCACATAGCTAGCATGCTTCTGAGGCTGGATTTGAACTCAGGTCTTCCTCATTCCAGGTCTGCCACTGGGCCACATAGCTGCCTTGTCTTCTAAGGAAATGAAATGGATGTCTCAGAATAACTGTGATGCTTGAGAAGTGGTTTTGAAAGTCTCTTCAGAAAGGAAACCTGATAGGAAGGCAGGTTGAGTCCCAGCCTTCAGCACTGCTGGCTTCTTGTCCTTTGATCGGAGTGAGGTAGGGTAGCTCCCGAGCCCTGAGCCCAGATGATGTGGCCAGTTATTGCTGGAGGCCTTATGGAGTGGTTGATTTCACCCCATTGTTCTCCTAAGTAAAGATGCCTGCCCTTCACCAAGGGTAGTAAGGGATAGAGTTGGAAGAGAGTTTGTCTGGTTCAAGCCTCTCAAATTCCAGGCCCAGAGGGGGCCAGGGCCTTGCCCACAGTCAGACAGTCAGGTAGTGGCAGAGCTCTGATTCAAAGGCAAGCTTCTGAATCCCAAGCCATTGCTTTCTCCCTGAGCCACTTCATGTGCCTTGGACACTTCATGGTTTAGCTCCTGGAGTTACAGTCAAGTGAGAAGACTCTGCCTGGCTCATGTAGGCAAGTAGGCCCAAAATACTCTCCAGAGGAGCTGGGGAACTCCTTGTGGCTGAGTTTCTGCTATGATCCTGATGCTCTTCTCCCTTTTCCCTCCTTTGCTCCTGATAGCAGAAGGAAGTGGCCTCAGCTACACCCATCGAAATTCCCTGAGAACCTATGTGTGCTGGGCCCTGTGCCACATGAAGGGGCTGCCAGTGTAGCTGTATGGTCCAGACAACAAGAAAGGCATTAAGATTTACAGAAAGAGGGGGGCCGTTGTGGGAATCAAATGAAACAATGTATGGAAAGTTCTTTGTAAACCTTCAGGCCCTATCTCAATATTCCTTCTTGTTGCCATGCAGATGAGGGGGAGTTCATTGTGGCTGCAGAGAGCCAAGAGAGACTTCTGAGAACATAGGAAGAGTTAGATCTTGAAGGACAGATTAAGGAGAAATCAGTGAAAAGGGTTGGCAGGGGAACAGAGAGGTCTGGTGGGACAGGAAATGGGAAGTTTAATCCACAGTCATTTATGTAGTAGTTGCTGGGCATGGGGGCTGGGCTGAGCACAGGGGTTGGGAGTGGGGGGTGGCACTGAACACTGGGATTAGACCCCAGGGGCTGAGTCCTGGGGCCTGGGCACTGGGACTGGGAATGGGGAATAGGCGCTGGGTACTAGAACTGTGTGTTGGAGGCTGGGCACTGAGACTATGGGCTGGACACTGGGACTAGGCCCTGGGGGCTGAGTCCTGGGAGCTGGGGGCTGGTGATGGGGAATGTGCGCTAGGGCTGGCTACTAGACCTTGGTGCTGGAGCCTGGGCACTGGGGCTGGGCGCAGGGCTCTGGATATTGAATTGGTGTTGGGGCTGGGTACTAAGACTGCATATGAGAAGCTGGGCTGTGACAATGGGGGCTGGGAAGTGAATTCTGGGGGCTGGGCATTGGGACTGGGGCCTGGGGGCTGAGCCCTGGGTGCTGGGCACTGGTGCTAGTTGCTGGTGGCTGTGCCTTGGGGGCTGGGCACTGGGGGCTGGACACTGGGGTTTGAAGCCTGTCATGGGGAATGGACGCTTGGGCTGGGCACTAACACTGGGTGCTGGAGGCTGGGTACTGAAACTGGGGATTTGGCACTGGGGCCTGAGCTCGGGGGCTAGATGCTGGGGGGCTGGGCACTATGGCTGCAGGCTGGACATGGGGAATGGGTACTGTGGTTGGGTGCTGAAGCTGGGTGCTGAAGCTGGGTGCTAGAGGCTGGGCACTCAGACTGAGGGTGGTCATGGGAAATGGCCACTGGGGCTAGGTACTAGAGCTTGGTGCTAGAGGTTGGGTACTGAGACAGGGGGCTGGGCACTGGGATCTGAGCTATGGGGCCTGGGTACTGAGGCTGGCTGCTGAGTGCTGAGTGTTGGGGGCTGGCAGCTGGGGTCTAGGCACTGGGTCTGGCGGTTGGCAATGAGGAATGGGACCTGGGGCTGGCTACTAAAGTTGGGTGCTGGCAGCCTGGCAATGAGAGTGAGAGCAGGGCACTGGGTACTGAGGTCTGGGGACTGGGCACTGGGTCTGTGACATAGGGAATGGGCACTGGGCTGGGTGCTGGGCGCTGGGCACTGGGGAATAGTCATTGGGGCTGGTTACAAATGCTGGGTGTGGGAGGCTGGGCCCTGACATTGGGGACTGGGCACTGAGAGGTAAACTGTGGGGGCTTGGCACTGAGACTGATCCTTGGGAGCTGGGCACTGGGGATGTGGGCTGAAAACAGGGAATGGGCGTTGGGGCTGGGTATTGGAGCTGGATGCTGAAGGCTGGGCACTCAGCCTGGGGGTAGTCAAGGGGAATGGATGCTGGGGTTGGTTCTAGAGCTCGGTGCTGTAGTCTGGGCACTGAGACTGGGGACTGGGCACTGGGAGTTTTTCTCTGGGGGCTAGGTGCTGGGACTGGGCCCTGGAGGCTAATCCCTAGGGGCTGGGCACTGGGCCTGGGTTCTGGGGGCTTAGCACAGGGGGCTGGGCAAGGGGGCCTGAGCACTGGGGCTTGAAGTCTGTCATGTGGAATGGGCTCTTGAGCTGGCTATTAACACTGAGTGCTGGACGCTCAGGACTGAGACTGTGACTTGGGCACAGGGGCCTGAGCTCCGGGGGCTGGGAACCCAGGCTGTTGCCTGGGGGCTAAGCCCTGGGGGCTAGGTGCTAGGAGCTGGGCACTGGGGCTTAGAGCTGGGGGCTGAGCCCTGTGGGCTAAGTCCTCCAGGCTGGGCACAGAGGCTGAGTGCTGGAGGCTGGGCACTGTGGCTGGGGGCTGGTCATGGGGAACTGGCCCTGGGGCTGGGTACTAGAGCTGGTTGCTGGAGGCTGGTTACTGAGCCTGGGGCCTAGGTCCTGTGACCAGAGCTTGGGGGGGCTGGGCACTGTGGCTGTGTGCTATGTGCTGAGCCCTGGAGGCTGGGTGCTGTGACCTAAGCACTGAGACTGGGGGCTGGCCATGGGGAATGGGATATGGGGCTGACTACTGAAGCTGGGTTCTGGAAGACTGGGGGCAGGGCACTGGGAGCTGAGCTCTGAGGTCTGGGCTCTGTGACTGGACAACAGGGGGCAGAGCCCTCAGGGCTGGGCACTTGAACTGGGGGCTGGTGGCTGGTGGCTGAGCCCTGGGGACTGGTCTTTGAGGGCTGGACATTGGGGCTGGGTTCAGGGGGCTGGTCCCTCAGGGCTGAGCTCTGGAGTCTGGGCACTGGGTCTCAGCCCTGAGTGCTAAGCCCTGGGGACTGGGCACCTGGTCTGAGCATTGGGGGTTGGGTACTGGGGCATGGACACTGGGAATTTTCCTCTTCAGGCTGGATGCTGGGACTGGGCCATGGAGGCTGATCTCTGGGTGCTGGGCACTTGGGCTGGGACATGAGGGCTGAGGCCTGAGGGCTGGGCACTGGTCCTAGGCTCAGCATGCTGGGCCCTGGTGATGTCAGGTGGCCATGGGGAATTGGCGCTGGGGCTGGGTGCTAGAGCTAGAGGCTGGGCATTAAAATTGGGGTCTGGGTGCTGGGACTGAGCCCTCAAGGCTGATTCCTGGGGGCTGGGCACTGAACCTTGGGGGCTGGGTGCTGGGTGCTTGGCACTGGGGCTGAGTGCTGGGGGCTGAGCACCTTGGGTCTGGGCACCTGGTCTGGATGCTGAGTACTGAGACTGTGGGCTGGTCATTGGGAATGTGCTCTGGGGCTGGGTACTAGAGCTTGGTGCTGGAGGCTGGGCACTGAGACTGGGGATTGGGCACTGGGACCTGAGTTTGGGGGCTAGGCTCTGGGTACTGGGCACTGTGCCTGCAGGCTGGGCATGGGGAATGGGTGCTGGGGTTGGGTGCTAAAGCTGGGTACTAGAGGCCAAGCACTGAGACTGGGGACTGGGCACTGGGAGCCAAGCTCTGGGGAGTGGGCACTGGAAATGTGCCCTAGGGGCTGAGGCCTCAGGGCTGGGCACTTGGTGCTGATCACTGGGGAATGGGTGTTGGGGCTGGGTACTAAAGCTGGGTGTGGGAGTTTGGGCCCTGACACTGGGGGATGGGCACTGGGAGGTGAACTCTGGGGGCAGGGCACTAGGACTGGGCCCTGGGGACTGAGCCAAGGGCGCTAGGCAATGGGTCTGGGCCATGAGGGCAGAGGCCTGGGGGCTGGGCACTGGTGCTGGGTGCTGTTCTCTGGGGGCTGTGCACTGGGGATGTGGGCTGCACGTGGGGAATGGGGGTTGGGGCTGGTTCTAGAGCTTGGTGCTGTATTCTGGGCACTGAGACTAGGGGCTAGGCGTTTTGAGTTTTTCTCTGGGGTCTGGGGGCTAGGACTGGGCCCTGGACGCTGATCCCTAGGGGCTGGGCACTGGGCCTGGGTGCTAGGAACTGGAGAATGGGCATTGTGGCTGTGTTCTAAAGCTGGGTGTGGGAAGCTGGGCTCTGACACTGGGGGCTGGGTACTGGAGGGTGAATTCTGGGAGCTGAGCACTGGGACTGGGACATGAGGGCTGAGGCCTGGGGGCTGGGCGCTGGTGCTGGGTCCTGGGGTCTGAGCCCTGGGGGCTGGGAATTGGGGCTGGTTTCTGGTGCCTGTGCCCTGGGGTCTGGGCTTTGGGGACTGGACACTGGGGCTTAAAGCGTGTCATGTGGAATGGGCTCTTGGGCTAGGTACTAACATTGGGTGCTAGAGGCTTGATACTGAGACTTGGGCTTGGGCACAGGGGCCTGAGCTCTGGGGGCTGGGCAGACAATCTGGGGGCTGGGGGCTGAGCCCTGGGGGCTAGGTGCTGGGGGCTTGGCACTGTGGCTGCAGGCTGGGCATGGGGAATGGGTGCTGGGGTTGGGTGCTGAAGCTGGGTGCTGGAGGCTTGGCACTGAAACTGGGAGCTGGGCACTGGGAGGTGAACTATGGGGGCTGAGGCCTGGGGGATGGGTACTGAAAATGTGGGCTGGCCATAAGGAATGGGTGCAGGGGCTGGGTACTAAAGCTGGGTGCTAGAGGCTGGGCACTGAACCTGGGGGCTGGGCACTGGGAGGTGAACTCTGAGGGCTACAAACTTGGACTGGGTGCTGGGGGCTGAGCACTGAAACTGAAGCCTGGGCAGTGGGGGGTTTACCTCTTGGGGCTGGGTGCTGGGACTGGGCCCTGGAGGCTGAACCCTGGGGGCTGGGCATGGTGGATGTGTATGAAAGCCAGGTTCAGGAGGCTGGGCCCTGACACTGGGAGTTGGGCACTGGGACAGGGCCCTGGGGGCTGGGCACTTGTGCTGGGCCCAGGGCCTGAGCACTGGGGGCGGGGCACTAGGACTTGAAGCCTGTCATGTGGTATGGGCACTTGATCTGGGTACTAACACTGAGTGCTGGAGGCTCGGTACTGATACTGGGGCTTGGGCACAGGGGCCTGAGCTCTGGGGACTGGGAAACCAGGCTGGAGCCTGGGGGCTGAGCCCTGGGGGCTTGGTGCTGGGGGCTGGGCACTGTGGCTGCAGGCTGGGCATTGGAATGGGCGCTGGGGTTGGGTGCTAAAGCTGGGTGCTGGAGGCTTAGCGCTGAGAGTGAGCACAGGTCACTGGGAGCTAAGCTCTGGGGACTGGACACTGGGTCCTTAGGGGCTGAAGCCTCAGGGCTGGGAACTAGACCTGGGTGCTGGTTATGGGGAATGGGTGCTGGGGCTGGGCACTAGAGCTGGGTGCTGGATGCTGGACACTCCCTCGGGGGCTGGGCACTGGGACTGGACCCTGGGGGCTGAGCCCTGGGCACTGGGCACTGGTGGTTAAGCCATGAGTGCTGAGGCCTGGGAGCTGGGCTCTGGGGGCTGTGCACTGGGGATGTGGGCTGTGCATGGGGAACAGGCATTGTGGCTGGGTGCTAGAGGCTGGGCACTCAGGCTGGAGGTGGTCATGGGGAATGGGCCCTGAGACTGGTTCTGAAGTTTGGTGCTTGAGGCTGGGCATTGAGACTGGGGGCTGGGTACCGGGAACTTTTCTCTGGGGGCTGGGTGCTGGTGATGTGGCCCTGGGATGCTTTTGTCTGTAACCTCAGTTTGTAAAATCTCACTTGTGTTCGGGTATGTAACATCAGTTTATAACAAGCTTGTGCCATTAAGTTGTAAAAGTCACACTTCTCCCTCCCCCCATAAAGGCATTAACTTTGCCTCTCCCCTTTCCCCACCCTAAAAGTCTTTTCCCTGAAGTCTGCCTAGAGACAAGCCTCCAATAGTGTTCTATAAACAAACCCTTAGAGAAATGCATAGCCCCTTTGTTCTAAGTGGCCAGCTGCACCCAAAAGCCTTGAACAACATTATCAGAGAGAAAAATCTGCCCCAATATGGTACCTTCTGAATCCCTAATCAGTCTAGTTCCCAGACTTGGAAAGAATCAAACCTGTCCTCCCAACAGCCATATTGAACATATTTCATTCATCCTTGACAAAAAGTAACCTAGTGATGTTTCAAGCTCCAAACCACACCTCCAGATAGCCCTTCCTAGGGGGATTTCCTAGTGAATTATGGGTAATTCACATGTGCAGTTGATATAAAAAGTGCATGTCCCTTTAAGCACTGACCATTCCTAAACTCCTCCCTAACTCCACCTTTGCCCACCTAGTTAGCATAATTAGCCTTTGACTGACAGTTTTATGGTTATAAGAACTGCCCCTCAAGCCACAGCTCTTTGCAGGTTCCCTTAACCTTTTCCTGCCCGCTGCAGAGCATAAAACTTTCTAACTCTACCTTAGATCCCTGCACTTTGCAGGTCCCCTATTTCTTCTGCCTGCAACTAAGTCAGCGTAACAATAAACTTTGAAACTTTGCCAAAAGACATCTTGGGTCCTGGTGAAATTCTTTCCAGACAAGAACCCACTGGGGATTCTCCTCAGACACCCCCCTCTCCAACACCTCTTCACTGGGACTGGGCCGTAGAGGCTGATCCCTGGGTGTTGGGTGCTGGGTGTTGGGCACTGTTGGAGCTGGTTACTAAAGCTGGGTGTGGGAGGCTGGGTCCTGACACTAGGGGATGGGCACTAGGAGGTAAACTCTGGCAGCTGGGGACTGGTACTGGGTCCTGGGGGCTGAGCCCTGGGTGCTGGGCAATGGGGCTGGACCATGAGGGCTTAGGCCTGGGAACTGTGCAATGGTGCTGGGGTCTGGGGTCTGGGCTATGGTGCTGGATGCTGGGGGCTGAGCCCTGGGTTCTGGGTACTTGGGCTGGCTGCTGGTGACGGTGCCCTTTGGTCTGGGCTGTGGTGGCTGGACACTGTGGCTGGGTTCTGGGGGTGGGCACTGTGGCTGCAGGCTGGGCATGGGGAATGGGTGCTGGGTTTGGGTGCTGAAGCTGGGTGCTGGAGGCTGGGCACTCAGACTGGGAGTGGTCATGGAAAATGGGCGCTGGACCTGGGTACTAGAGCTGGGTGTTGGCTGGGAACTGAGACTGGAAGTTGTACACTGGGAGCTGAACTCTGGAGGCTAGGCACTGGGACTTGGCACTTGGGGATGAGTCATGGAGGCTGGGCACTGGGTCTGGGCCCTGAGTGCTGGTCGTGAGGAATGTGCACTGGAGCTGGATGCTAGAGTTTGGTGCTGGAGTCTGGGCAGTGAGAATGGGGCCTGGGCACTGGGAGTTATCCAATTGGGGCTGGGAACTGTGACTGGGCCCTGGAGCCTCATCCCTGGGTGATGGGTACTGAGAAATGGGTTTTGGAGAAGGGTTGTAAAGCTGGGTGCGGGAGTCTGGGTTCTAACACTGGGGGATGGTCACTGGGAGGTAAAACTCTGGGCAATGGGCACTGGGGCTGGGCCATGATGGCTTCAATTGCTATGGGTAACTTGCCTTTGGAGTCTTCTGCCAGCTAAATCTGTGTCGTGGACAAACCTGGAACAAAAACAGATAGGGGCGTAAATGAGTGGAATTTCTACCAAAACCAGGAGAGCCACAAGAGGGACCTCCCCTGACCGAGGGTGGTCACAGTCTGAGAGACCACAGAAGGCCGATGGCCACGGGTGCACACTCTGCTTGCCAAATGCAGAATCTGCAGTAACCGGTGCCCACTCTGTGCAAGGCACTGGGCTAGTTCGGCCCTGGGGAGCCAAAGAGAAGAACGTAACCATTCTGGCCCTCAGGGGGTTTACAGTATGCTGGGGCATACCCCCTGCCCCGGGGTGAGGCAAGGCAGGAGTGATTCCACATTTTCAGCTTCCAGATGCCGGTAATTGACTGGCTCAGGCGTGAATTCTTAGAATTATCCAAGTTCTAAGGTTCCACTTGGTTCACTTAGAAATCACTGAGTCCTACAGATTCATTTTCTAGAAGGGGACACTGAGGCCTGAGAAGCTCAATACCATCCCTGATCTCACACAGCTCGTTCATGTTAGGACTGGGGCCAGA